>JAXBDA010008020.1:0-15938 GCA_036023075.1 Gaultheria prostrata | reverse complement strand
TCTTGGCTTCAATTTCATTGAAAATCATGTTTTCCCTCTTTATGTGGGTTTTCCTAACTTTGATTCTTTGATCTACGAAATTACTTGTTGATTGATGAAATTGGGAGTGGAATTGACCTCCCTCCATATTTAATTGTTGTCTAGCATCTCTAGTTTGAGCCTAAACTATCCCATTTGTGTTTGGGTTGAAATTCCACACCTTAGAGGTGAAAATCTGTCCATTTCTGGAAAATGTAGCTGCTGCCCCTGTTTTCCAGCAGCTGCCCCAATTTTCTGGGTGGTTTCCGGCCACCTTTTGACGTCCGTTTGGCCTCCAATCGTCCGGTACTTCGCACATTTGAAATATAGCAACGTGGTAACCCCAAAAACCATTTTGAAATCTTTAAACTACGACTTTGACACGTGATTTCATTGGACACCTCGTTATACGTATCGGATACATATCATATTGAGTTGGTTGGCCCATTTGACGAAAATTGTGGTGTTTTGAAAGAAAAGGGATGCATAGAAATGTTTTGATGAACTAAATACTTTGAGATGATGAAAATGGTTTCTATGACTCTAGGGTTCACCCGTTTGGTGTCCCTAGCCATGGGTGAACGGAGCCCACGAAATTCGGCAAGGGTGAACGGAGCCCAAGAAATCCGGCAGGGGTGCACGGAGCCCAAGAAATCCGGCAGAGGGATTCATTCCCTAGTAAATAAAATGGTTGATTTTATGAAAGAGTTGGAAATGGAAATGTTTTGAAGTGAAAATGGTGTTTGACAAACTTTGGATACTTGGATACGAAATTGGATACGTATGATGGAAATGTTTTGAAGTGAAAATGGCGTTTGATAAACTTTGGATACTTGGATACGATATTGGACACATATGATACATTTTGGAAATTTGGACTTACTAAATGGATTTTCAAGTTTCATTTGGACACTTTGAAATGGTTTTGGACACTTGGATACGTTCGGGACACGTGGATACATTCCATGGACACTTGGGTACATTATGGACACATATCGCTTGTTTTCGTTCTCATAATGATTCTTGGATCACTTCTTTCATGACAACCCACATTGTGTGCACTTATCATATTTATACACCTAGCGGTTGTAGTATGGTTTTTCTACTGGGCTAGTGAGCTCACCCTATCATTTTCAGGTACACGGCGTGGAACATGAGATTGAGTGCTTGTGGAGTGATGCATTACATGGAGCTTATACATGCCTGAAGTTATTTTTCCATCTTGTAATTAGTATTTTTGGTAAATGGCAATGTAACTTCTTTTCACTCAATCTTTTGACGTATTGGGACTTATGTAGTAACTTTAAACTTTTATATTGGGTATCTATGTATTCGGGTACGAGATAGTATTGTTTAGCGAACCATTGACCGATGTTTGTTATAGAAGTTTGACTTGGACTTTTATTCGGAGAATTGTTGACTTTGACTTGTGCCACGTAGATGTTGTGGAATTTAGTTTGTTAAAAAGCAGGGCGTGACAGTGAAAGTCGCCGATGATAGTGCAAAATACAATAGAAAAAGTCATTCCCATCAGTGAGGTTATTTTAAAAAATGAGAGTTTATGAAAAGGGGGCAATACGAAATAAGGTGGTATTTGTATTAGACCACTTGCTTAATAACCGGTTACATTCGGCTCTATCCAGTTCGGACGGTCGCGTCAAACAGCAAGTGGGGTAAAAGAGAATACATTGTTAAAAGAATAAAAAATTAATAGTTGAGGGGGAGCTCCGCAAGGACTTATCAACAAAAAATCATTGAGGACCTAACTTGGTTTGACTTCTTGAGGGGGAGTCATCTTGATACGCCTAATGTTCATGAGAATATGGGTCCTAAATTGAGCTAACCTGATGTCTAGGCCATGGATGCACACACACACTTTCCTCACATGTCGTTGATCATGGTGTGTTGTATTTCTTTTGCCTTGCATGGTGTTATATCATCTAGTTGTGTCTTAAAGTTTGGATGTCTTGTTCATCTCATCTCATGATATAATACTTGCACGAAAGCATTCTCATGCTCATATCTAAAAAAAAAAATTAACCTCTAAGCATTTAGTTTAATTTAGTTTATTGAGTTTTGCGTGTTTTTTCGTTCTTTATCCCGCTATTGAATTTAGCCGTCATATTATTCATGCTAGTATCCACGCTCCATTTTTTTTATTTGGTTGTTTTGTTGGCCATAAATTGTTTAAATTTCTTCTATCTGCATTTCATTGTACCCTCTTTGCCCTTTGTCACTTCATGTCAAAAAAGGGGAGAATGATGAAAGGGGGAGTAGGTTGCCTATTGTTCTAATGTGTTTGGATGTTGAGTTTTGTTTGCAGCCTCTCTACAACTTGATCTCAGTTAGTCTTTTGGATTCTAAGATAGATTTTCATTGTAGTGTGTTTTGTCATGGAACTGCCAAAGGGGAAGATTGTAAGGACCAAATTCCGGAGTCCCATTTTATTGGCAATTCCGTATGACAAAACACATATTTATATCGTGTTATAATTTTATTATTTATTTATTCTTAGAGAGTCTGTGCCAGGATGTGGAAAGGAATCTTATTTTTTGTATTTAAGTGCGGTAGATGTTAGTCAAGTTAGTGGGCCGGCAACAAGATGAATTTTGGTAAAGACGGATTGATCTAGTTCTCAATCGGCAGCTTCAGTTTTTATTAAAAGGCAAGTAAAGGAAAAAACATGGGCCCGGCCAAGAGGTCTAATTAGAGACTTGCCATTTTGTTCCTAGGGTTGGAAAAGACCACGGTTATATAAAGAGAAAAGAGGCAGTAAAAGAAAAGTAACGAAGGCCATCACATAAGCGTTAATTGTGATTAAAAAGATAGTGGCGGCATATGCAAACATTGGTCCATTGTGATTAAAAAAAATAGCAGTGACATATGCAAAAATTGGGCAGCAACTGTTGAGATTTCAAAGGGCGATTTTCATATATTGGAGGGCTTGTGGACTCAAGGCCTTTGGCGATCAAGATCACTGGGTGCGGTGTATGTGTGACTCGGCAGATGATACTTAAACGTTGTGAGGATTTACTTCGTTTGGATAGGTATATCTGTAACTGCACAATGATTATAGTGGTTTTGATTCCTTCCCGTGGGTTTTTACCCATTTAGGGTTTTCCACGTATATCTCTGTGTTGTGAGCTTTTACTGTTTGCGTATTTTTTTTTTTCTGGTAGTATTAATTAGTGATTTGCATTCATACTGTTAGGGTTTTACAAATTTTTAAGAACCCTGATTTTTCAAGAGATATCATGGAGGTAAGTTTGGTATTTTACTCAATTGAATTACAACTAGTTTAGTGTCACAAGAGCTTTCACACTGAGAAGTACTGGTTGCACAGCACTGAGTCAGGGTGAACATGCCCCCCATCCAATATCGTAGCCCCGTAGCCAAGGGGGACTCACACCTCTGCTTGGGACTTGTAGTACCCACTGCCCAAGAATCTCTCAATGAGATATACAATGATTCGTGGTGAAACTTGTTGCAGCTTCACTTGAAGAAATAACTCGTCGATCCCCAAAGAAGATAGACCACTTCAGGTTTGGCTTGACGCCAAATATCACCTGTTGCTTCCACAACAAGTAGGCTAGTGAATTTTGAATTCGTTGGGCCTACCCATGATGCCCTTTCGGCTTTGATTTAGGGGGCCACTGTCTTAGTGATATTTTGAGAGCAGTCCATGTTACCAAAGATTAGGTCTGTCTCCAATCATCCCCACGGACCCCACCCATACCTCCAATGATTCGGTACTAGATGGGTTATGTTATTGTTGTTGTTGTTGGGCTTTCTTAAAAGGCACAAATGATTCTAGACTTTCCAGTACATTCTGATATGGGATCAACACGACCATAGCACCGTCACACAACATGACAACTAGATAGTTATACTTTGCTAAGTTAGAGAAACTACAAGCAGACTTTCTATCTCGTATCAACTACTTATAGACATCCTTTGTGTTTTCGAAGCACTAACATGTCCACATATCTCGCAACACATGATACACGGACACTTTTGGGCACCTGTCAACACATTCAAATTGGTGTCAGTTTTTTTTCCTTTTTATGTAGTTGTTTTAATGGAACACATTGGGACATGCTAGGACACCTGTTTGACTACTTATAACTATCATTTGTGGAACACATGGGGACTCTCTGGGACAAACTTTTTGGCGACTTATTGTTCCCATTTGTGATTACAGATTGTGAGCAATGGTGTGTATCGGAGCATTGAGCATAGAGCAATGGTGAACTCAACCAAAGAAAGGCTCTCCATTGCTACGTTTTACAGTTCCAGTTCAGACCCGAAAATAGGCCCTGCACATAGCCTTGTGGGACCAAATAATCCGGCAGTCTTTCGCCGAATCCCCACTGAGAAGTATTTCATGGAATTCTTTGCACGAAAACTCAATGATAAGTCGTACCTTGATTTCATGAAAAAGGAAACTACGGACGGCTATTCTGGTTGAATTCTGGCCCAAGTATATTGTACAAGAGTGAAGCGTTCAAACTATTTTTATCCTAAGGTATTCTTATTTATTTTGTTTTTGTTTTTGTTTCTGGATGGTGTCACAAACTAATGCAACTACAGTTCTCTTTAGAAAGAGCAATTACTAGGTGCCATTTGAGCATGGCCAAGTGGCGTTGGAGGGCCGCGAACGACCACACAATCATGTGCGGTCATACACTTAGTTATGAAACTTTGCAATACTTTCTGGAATCGAATCCTTTCATGTGAATATCCTGATGAGGTAGATACATATGATGCAAATTGGACCCTAAGCTCATCCGAGCCTACCATTTTGTTCGTGTCAATAAATTTTTGGTTTGTTAATGGGTTATGAACATTGTGATTTTCTTGTTAGGAGGTTTTTGGAGTAAGCTAAACTATGAAGCTTTGGGGTATCCATGTCATAACATTTTATTGCACTAGTTAAACAATATTTTCCTTTGTATCAAAGTTCAGTTACACACTATTGTGATTCAGTAACAAAAATATGGTAATTTACACCAACAATATCCCCATAGGTTTTTGAAAGATACACTGCGCCCCCAACCTTTCTACCTTTTACACCGGTCTCCCAATGTGAATAACTTTGCTCAATTAGATCCACTCGCAGTTAGTCTATCGTTAGATTTGTGAATTCCAGTTACTCACATTAGAAATTACTTAATTTACTATTCAACCAATTTAGTTCGTTGGTGTACATTCCCTAAGAAAACTTAAGGGAAAAATAAGAACTACATAGTTTTTTTAAAGGCCAGTAACTTGGAATCCACAAATTATACGTTGGGCTGGAATCCACAAAACGTAAGGGAGACTAACAGAATGGATCCATTCAAGGGAGGTTCATGTAATAAGTCGAAAGATTGGGGGTAAAATATAATTATTAGAAACCTCGGGGGTTGGTGTAAATTGCACACGGACAAAAAATTTAGAAAAAAAGATCAAAAATTGGTAGTTGGGGCAAAAAATTACGATTTCCTGGTCATGGTTTCGGAAATCACCAATACATGGCACGGACAAAAATAATTCCACATACGTGGCATTTTATCACTGCACTGCCCAAAATATCATTGAGTGTATTCTTTTCCCCAAATCATGCAAAACCCTAAGTGCAATGATTTTGAGATAAAGTGTAATGTTAGTTCATACAAAATGCAAACCTAATTCAGTTACGATGCAATGTTTCAAAGGTTTGTTCAAATAGTTTGATTTGACCAAAAGATGGAAGGATAAGTTGACCTAACCTAAGTGTAATGATTGTTTGAGCATTTGAGAGGAAAAAAAGAGCAATCTTTTCATTTTTCAAGACAAAAAATATGATTTGGACATCACAAAGCGACCCAGTTGCACTCACTTGAGTGCGATATAGTTCCACACATGGTGCAATATAGTTTCACGACATATGGTGTACTTTGCTCATTGAACTCAAGACTTGAAGCATGTAACAAGCGGTGAGTCGAGGTTCCACCAGGAGTGATCAAAATAAAATGGGCTAAGCCACATCCCTGTTGATGTTTACCACATCATAACCCTTGCAAGAATTTACCATTGCCGTGAGGGCAATATTTTCCATAGTTATAAGCTATCATAGTTGATTATGTGAATTTCATGTCCAGACTAACATCACAATCATAACTACTAACCCTCTCTCATAAGTGATTTCTTGAGAAATATCCGTGACGAAGTACCACGTCACCCCATCTCACTATAAAACCTCACTTTAAATCAATAGAGAAAACCCCCACAAAAAGTAGACTCACTTTTTATTCATGGTTTCCATGCGCCTTCGTATCCATGAAAATTTACGGATACCCATTACAAGCATATAAACCAATACTATAAAAAATATAATTTAGAACTAAACTTGTGGGACAAAGTTGTCTAGGTCAACTAAGTAATCAAACCGGTAGAAACTAACCAATCTACACATTTGTTATTTCCTCCAATGAAACTATATTTCATTTATTTCACACTACTTGATTTAGCCTTCAATGGTTACACTATTTAGATTAGATCCAAGACCCACACCTTTTGAGTTACACCCACTGGTTAAACCCTTAACCTCCACATGTAGAACTTAACATGTATATACAAAGGAGTCTTATGAAAACCGATCTTATTAATTCAAAGAATTCTCAAAATTCACTATTCCGTTTACCTTATTCAAAGAACTTGCATATAAAATAATCCAAACAAGTGATGCATGAACAATATAAAAATGACTTCTAAATCAAGAATACTAAACAAAAACTACATATATCTAGCATTTGCCTAAAGCAAAACATCTAATATAATTTAAATTGTCACCTATTTGGTTATCTACCGACCACGTGTTCCACAGTACTGTAACTTTGTATCTATTCCAACACAATTATCTGATTAGTGGTCAAAGCCGTCAAAACACTACTCATGAAGAACCATGTAACACACTCCCGTGTCACATAAGTATCACCATGACACAACTAACAAGTCGGGTGTCATCGACTAGTACAAATCATATAAATCTCCCCTATAAAAGTATCTGAAACCATCCATAAGAATATGGGAAAATAAATGTGTTTGTGAACAAAATTTATCTTTTTTATATATCTAGGACACAAAACAAAGTCCCACATTATCCAAAGAGCCCAAAATTCAGCTCCTAAAGCCGATCAAGCCTCGGTGCATGTACAGTAACTTGGGAAAACAACAAAACAAAAACTATGCGAGTAGAGAGATTTTCAAGGTTTTCTCACCTGCCAAATCCTTTCCTGACATACTTCAAATAATGGGAACCCTTTATTTCGAAAGATTTTTTTTCCTATTAATATACATCAGTAGTGGGTTAGCGGGAGAGTTAGTGAGTTAGTACAGAGGGGGTCTAGAAGCTATCCATAACCCTAAACCCCAAACGCCTCTACCGAGACTCAAACCCTGATCTCGTTTGTCGAAAAACCAGGAGATACCCGCTAGGCTACAAGCCATTGGTTGAGAAATTAAAATATGCCAAAAATGTGATCTGGTATGGATAAAAACAATTCCACCATACTTTTATCTTACAAAAAAAAGTTGATTGAAAATCAATATATCCAATTATTTCACATAATCCGTTCCCGTCATTAGCTTATCAACATCTGATTAACTTGATGGTTGAAATTCTCCATAACTTTATGTAAATGAACGATTTATATTACTACTATATACTACTAGTTAGCTCCTCCGTGCAAGCACGAAGTCTCGTGCTCACTATTAGTGTTTGATCTTATGTGTGTTTTTGTTCTGTTCACTCGTATAGATTTGACAATTAAACGATTTGGAAATTAGAATACGTGGTTTCTTTTCTTTCATGTAGAAACTATGACTTTCATTATTTGTTTAGAAGGGAAACATGAAATAGTTTCAATAACTGCGATGGTTAACATACTGGAAATAAGAATAGTAACATTTACTGAATTTCTTACAAGACAAGGACGTATGGATAACAATGTAAACCTTTACTTTCAATAACATCTGATCATAGATACTATTACATCATTAGGAGATCACGTGGACCGTATTGTAGTAGTACTCGTTCTTACTAGTGTAAATACCTTCTTGTTGGCCTGTGATACTTCATTCCTTCTTGTCGGTACCATTTTGTAGTTTACCGATTCTCCGGATTGTAAACAACCATCAAGATCATCCCGATGATGCTGAAGGTACAGTACCCATATGTGATGATCCTGTGATCAGTTATGATACCAAACCATGGAGGATCGCTGAATGTTAGAATGACTCCACCTAGAATTATCATCAGAGGAACAAACGAAAGCCAAAAATCGTACTCATTTGTTTGTATCAACATTCTTTGATTAAGATATATGTGTTTTGTAGAGTTGTTTCTGGATTCTTTTATAATGGATTTTGATGTGTGAAAGTTTTTATTTTATTCAATTATTAGATTTTGTTTAGATTTTTTCTTCTGCCAGATCTTTGTGGGTAAGATATTTAAGGCTGACTGGTCATGCTGACAGCTTTTTACATTTTGAATATTTAGGTATTCTTTTTCTTTATTTGTTTGGTTTCTAGATACTCTGTTTGTTTTTTTTGGTTGATGGTTATTATGTGAGTAATTTTATGTTTGTTCTTTTTTGTGGTTGGGTTAAGTATGTAGTTATGAATTTAAGTGTTATTTTAAGGTATGGAAGCACTTCACGCCATTGAGTTTTCTTCTTTTATTTATTTATATGCTTTGCTTACTTCATACCATAATAGCCCATTTTCTTGAAATCTTTGTGCTATTGAGATTCATATTCTTGGATACTGCATGCCATTGTGATAATCAAGAAAATAATACATTTCCACAGAGTATTCAGGTTTACATTTAGCCCGAACCACAGTGGTATTCTTGTGGAAAGAAACCCATACAACAGGACGAAACTGCAAAGTGCTACCCATAGACTGATGAAATCGCTGATTTGTGACCTTCTAACAGTACATTTTTTTTTCAAACTTATTGCATTACATGATGTGGAAATGTAATTGTTGTAATAGATTTCCCATTTCTCTTATGTCATTCATTTATATGCTTTGCCTAATCCATACCATAATAACCCCTTTTCTCGAAAGCTTTACGCCATTGATCTTTCCGAATCTAGGATACCGCATGCCATTGCGATAATCAAGAAGATAATATATTTCCACAGAGTATTCAGGTTTACATTCAGCCCGAACCACGATGGTATTATTGTGGAAAAAAACCCACACAACAGGACGAAACTGCAAAGTGTACCCATAGAGTGATGAAGATCGCTGTCATTTTATCTATTTCAGACTCTCTTAACCATAGTTCGTATGCGAAATCTCACCGAATCACCATTGCTAAAAATGGGTGAACAGTTATCTGGGTGATTTAGAGAGAACTAACACAAAAGAGAGGTAGAGAGGGTGCGAGAGGGTGAGATAGGCAGGGTTACATGTTTTGTGTGTCTGAATTTATAGGGTTTGAAAGTAGGGTGCCCAAAATTTGAAATTTGAAAATGAGAGGGATGTGGTGTTCAATAGAACACGTATGGTGAGTTCTTAAAGGTGGGGTTTGTGAATATGTATTTTTATTGGGTCAAAAATACGGAATCAAGCACCTATTGGGCCTATTGGCAAGATCAGGTTTAGACTTATAGTGTAGCAAACCTCTACTTTATGCTTTTAGTGTATTCAGGGTAAACTATGATACGAGGTTTTATTGAATTAAAATAACAGAACATATCAATGTTCTAGTTACAAAGTAACTTAATACTCTTTTAAATATCTATTTGATTTATTTGATCATTTGTTGGCTTAACATAGTAAACAGGACAAAGTATATTTCCAATGGTCCCGTAAACATTTTACAATTAATGAGTATTACGTTATGAAGTTCTTAAAGGTTTAAGAACGTGGGAAATTTTATTTTGTGTTACACGACTTAATAGATAGATTTATTTGGGTTTGTTTAGTACAATAACCATTAATATAGTTTACAAATATTGAATATTGCATTACATAATCTTCCAAGGGTGAAGCAGGTGGGGAATCTTGAGCTATGATACACGACATAATAGATAGTTTTATTTTTTACTTTCCTTAACAATAGTGACCGCAAACTATTGTTTACATACAGTACTTAAAACCATTTGTATATCCTCTCACTGCTATGACGTGCAAAGATAATAACGTGCGGATGTCCATGCCCGGATACACCAATGAAGATGAAATCATTTGGAGCTAGGTCATGGCTGTCAATGAAATTATTTAAGCTCCAATTGCCCAATTCACCGTACAGAACAGGGATTCTCCATTTATGAGTGCCACTCCTTAGGATGACATGATCAAGTTCACCATCGCGTAGAATTGGGCTTAGCTTTTCTTCGAGAAGTTGTACAAACAGTAATATAAATGGATTGGAACTCTCAATACGTGGAACATCAAATTGTATAATGAATATGTACGCTTACCTTTGCAAAATTATAATGAGTCGTGTACACGCACCCAAATTGTTTATGATAGAATTCGGTGCGCATGATTGACGGAAGGCACGATGTTCTTGTGAAATCTGAAGGCTAGAGTATTGATTAGATTTAAAAGGAGAACAAGGTTTTAGGCGGTATGTGAGTATCAAAAAATTGGAAGATAAATGGGGGTAAACTTACAACTGGATATATATTGATTCAGCTGGTTATTGTCATCTGTATTCCAACTTTGCATAACTCTCTCAAGGTTGGTATTTAAAATAGTAACATCAAACACCCACTTACGATAACAACCAAACATTATTTTGAAGCCGGGCATCTTTAAACGATGTAAATGCTTCTTGATGAATTTATTGGTTCTCAATAGGTATGGTCCATTCGCGCACTCCCAATTTGAACATGATCTGATCAATGCCCGGCATCCGAAATATCCTATGCAGTTTCTTTGTTAATTCCTGCAATATTTATAATCAATAAGTACGTACCCTTCTAGTCATCGTGCAATATATTTTTAATTGTGAGTAACGTTTGATACATGTAGTAATTACCTTGCACATTTCTTTGTTAGGAATACAATGGTAACCGAAGCTATATGTATTCTTTGTATTGAAGAGAATTGATGGTAAGCAAGATGTTTGTAAATCTCTTGCGTTGTAAAACGTTCAACAAGCATAAGTGGTATTTCATTCTTAGTGTATTGAGAACGTTGTATATATAATCCTGATATAAATATTTCAATGGACCAGTAATCTTTTACCATTCGGTGCATGAAAATCACGGAGATCATGATCTCTTGTTGACAACGGATACCGCACCTGTTGTTGTTCACCATCTATGATAGTAATGTTAAAAAGCCATTTCCTTTTTAAGGTTTATGAAAAAAAATTCAGAACATACCTCGAATTATGCTACACTTCTTTACTTCATTTATCAAATTCCATTGTATTTAGTCGTTTAACTATCACATTCCATATACCGGAAAAAAATATGAATGGGGCATTTTGTCAATTCATTAAACTCAAAGGGCAATACTGCGATTCTAACCCACTGCGTTCAAAACCCCACTTTTATCTCTCTCTCTCTCTCTCTCTCTCTCTCTCTCGTTCTTCTCTTCTCTGGAATGACAAAGCAGAGAACAAACAGGAATTTTTTCACCCGAACCAGACGTCAACACACTCAAAACCCAAATTCGATCAATGAAGGCTTGAGTTTTCTATATTTCATCCGGAGTTTGATTATCGTATAGCTTGACTTTTCCTTCGCAGCAACAAAAGCCCTTTAGTTCATAAGGAAACCTTTTTGTATGGCAGTGCTTGCAGGAAGGGACCTTGTGTAAGGCCAGAGGTTCAGACGTTATCTTAATCTCTGTACGTGCATGCAGAGCCCATATCATTAACGGGTATGATAACGGTGGTCTCATTATGTCGTGTCGCGGATGAGCTGAACCCTATTTGAAGTCAGTGGCATGTAATTATAGTTTTTATGATGACACACACAAAGAATGGGGGTTTAGAATTGTACAATATTTATTACCTATCTATAAACTTTGGTTGACCACGTTGATCCACACGTGGGTTGATAGAAATGTATAGGCTCCAAGAATCCGCTACCCAGTGCTCCCTAATTGTCAAGGTTACTTTTGACCCACAAAGCCATGTCCATATTGGCAATCTACATGCAGCAGAAAATAAGGAGAACTATTGGGATATTATGTCGGCAGATTCAAAAGATAGTCATCAATACAGTTGGCGACCTTTCAAACTTCAATGCACCCGTATTGCCACGCTCCACATGTACGGTGATTTCCTAGTTTTACTTTGAAACAAATCAAAATGAAACATGGCTCCAACAATATCTGATAATTGCCCTTGTTGTACATTTGTCCTTTGTGATAAAACAATTTAGTGGAATACATTGATTTCAGGATTTGATCTTAATGGTGATTCAACCGAGGTGAATGAACTTTTTACAAGCATTGAAAAAAGTGAGATTTGGAGGGCTTTGCTTAGTGCATGTGGAGTTTATGGGGATCTAAAAGTTGCAGAGTTAGCTGTTGCTAAAGTGATTGAATTGGAAGGCGCTTGAGTTTGTGTTATTTTAAGTTATCGATTATGTTGTAAAACATAAACGAGTTCAAATTATTTCTAATTTCTTATAACGTCCCTGAACTACCGAATTGAAGTGAAGGTGGTCGAATGTAATTGGATTAATAGGCCCGTTGGATTTTGTTTCATGATCCGGGTTTAGGATACAACTCTCTTTTGTGGAAGTTGAAGAAAATGAGAGTTTCCAGATATTGCTTTCATGGAGTGGGCATACACCTACTAAGTTGTCCAGTAAATATTAATTTGAAATAAGTCAGAGCACAATCATGGTGAGAAAATGGTTTGGAAAATGTAGTGTACATTAATTATTACCAAAAATTGACAATTACGTTGTTACAAAACAGCTCATTGACCAAATACTTTCCAAGTCCATTTGGGACGCATATGAATCCAACAAGTCAACAAAGGCATGTTGTTCATCACTCATACTAGTCTAAAGTAGAACAAATTGAAGTCCTTGTCATTCTCTCTCTCTCTCTCTCTCTCAACTCTTCACAGCCCCACCCTTGCAGCCCCTCCTTCCCCTCCCCCTCCATGGGTTGCACACCCCTTGGGTGGCGGGAGGGGAGGGACCAATCCCCTTTCTAGATCTGGTTTCCCCTTCCCCTTCTGCACCATATCCACCTTCCGTTCGCCGATCGTTGGAATTTGGCGTTCCGCAGCCCTGTTGGGCGTCACGATTCGTCTGCTCCTCCTTTGCAACCTTACGGGTTCCGGCGGCTTCTTAGGTTTCCGGTAGAGGAGCGTGACCGGTTGGAGGTTTGGCTAGAGAAGGGCTGCTCAACGACGAAGGGGAGTGTATCTCTTTATTTTCGTTTTTTTTATTTTGTCCGGTTTTAGGCCGGTTATGTCCGGCTTTAGGCCGGTTTGTCCGGACCTTGTCCTGTGTGTCCTGTTGGTTTGGTCATATGCTTTCTCGTTGTATTTCTATGACCTGTTTTCGTTGGAGTGTCCGATCTGTGGACTCCCAACCTTTCCCCATGGAAATCTTTGATGAATACTATCTCTCAACTTTTGACCAAAGAAACAAAGGCATGCTAAAGAAAGGATTAAACTTCCTGGAAATATTTTATTGTAGTTGAAATAATCAGTCACCTATTTTATGACTATGGAGAAATGTGGCTTTTTATAAAAGACAATCAGGGATATGATTAATGAGAACTTGCTCGTCAAGAATAGCGATGTTACCCGATACTTACGCTCTGTTTGGTACTCTGGAAAGGAAAACGAAAAAAGTCCATATCCCCTTGATTGGAATGAAAGGAGAAAGAGCAGGAAATTGAATAAACTTAATTGGTTTAACTAAATTATTTTCTATTAACTGTCATCGTTTTATCCTTCTTCCTTCCTTTCAATTTTTTTGTTTACTTCTCCTGTTAGTGAATATGATAATTTTGTCTTGGGCGTGTTTCAAGTGATTGCACGTTAGTAAGCCCATGTTGGGGCAGTTTCAAGTGATTACATGTCCACAAGAACCCGTCGGGTACCTATGCAAGGATTGATTTTTCTGAGCGATTGGACAAGCACAAACACCCGTCGAGATATTTTTATAAAGATTTGTGAGTAACAGTAACTCAGGCAGGTTATTTTTTTGGTGTTTGATCATTAACAATAACCCGTCGAGTCCTTGTTCAATGATAGTTTGCTACTAAGAAACTGTTAGTTTTTTTAACCAGCGATTGGTCGCTCACACACACTCACACACACCCGTCGTGTCTTTTTAAAAGTGATTGCTCAGTAAGAAACACCGGTCATGTGGCTTTCAATTGATTGATCAGTGACAAACACCCGTCATATAGTTTTTGTCACTTTTAAATTTTAATTATATATTTTAATACAGATCTCAAAATATTTGCAATATACTTTAATCTTGTTTTTTTTTTTTTTTTGTCAATCGACAGAAGAGAGATCAATTACATCACATATGAAGTACAAAGTATCAATCCGGGACCCTACATGTGAGAGTCCATGGGACAACCAAGCCCCACAACTTAACCAGTACAAGAAATAAGCCCGTTACAGGATAGAAACAAAGAAAGAAACAAATAAAGGAAAAGCCCCTAAACGAAGGCGGGGGATTCGAACTCCTGACCTCGTAGTTAGATGCAAGAGTCCTGGCTTTACTTACTTAAATCTTGTTTGATAGTCTCAATTAGTTATATTATTCAAAGTCATGAAAAATATATAAACTGGAAGATATAAGCGTTGGAAAAGTAGCACAATCTCTGAAAAAGAACCAACAAATACAGATGGAGGAAGTATTATTTTGTGAAAGCGTAGATGTATTCATTAAATTTAGATGAAGACAAGACAACTCAATAAACTCTCATGAAAGATGCAATGGCACAAGCAAATTAAAGTTCTGTAAACACAACGCCAATTGCCGTGTTCTCTTCATGCAGAAAGAGCTACAAATTTCACAAAAGAATGAGTTTTTCGACCTTCCCCTGATGTAATGAAAAGAAAAGAAAAAAAAATCTCCCAAAATTTTACAAGGATATACAAGGGTTTCCATTGGCTTTGTTACCCTTAATTTTTTTATTTTTGTTTTAATTCAAAAAAATTTCCATTTGTTAGTTCCGCATCAAACGTTTTAAATTCTGTGATCCGTCTCGACGAGAGAAATTTTGAAAAGTATAAAATTATGACAGCAACTAAAACAAATACAAAATCGTAAACGTGCAAAAAATCACACAAATAAAATATGTAAAACAACACAGTCACGTAGTACGCAAGCATTAAAATATTTTTTGATAATATTACTAATGGCTTAAATTTTTGAGAGGATTCAGAATGCGAGATACTAAACTGCTCTAACAATTACTACTCTGTAACACGGATAAAGTTTTGGATGAATAAGAAACATGGCTATTAAGAGTGAGTTAACTGGCCTCGACGCCGGAACCCAAAAAAAAAAAAAGGGGGGGGGGGGGAGAAGTGGTCTTCAAAAACCTCACTTCTCTTGTTCCCAAAACAGAGTCCAAAGAAAGAAACAGAGTGAACTCGAAGAAGAGATATGGGGAAGTACATGAGGAAAGCTAAAATCACCGGCGACGTGGCGATGGAGATACTCTCCCAGTCATAGTCCTCCCTTGGCGTTCGAACCAGCGCCAAGACTCACGCTTTCTAGACCCTCCAATCAACACAACCACCAAATAGCCCTGAGCCCTCTTACCTTCAACTGCGAAACAGGCGCCTCGAAAAGATTCTTGTCAACTGTAGCGGCTGGCTTCACCATGATCCGTCTGGCCCCCTACCCACTGCAGGGTTCACCAGCGTCGAATACGTGGTACCAAGGACTAAGCCCGAGATCGGGGCACAGTTGAGAGAGGGGTGGCATCCA
>JAXBDA010008019.1:0-15945 GCA_036023075.1 Gaultheria prostrata | reverse complement strand
TGAGTTTAGGGAACCAAACATGGGATTGGCCAAAACACGGGATATCCCGATGCTAATCCTGCACGAATCAAACATGGGATTGTGTGAGATTCAGGACTAAATTAGTCCCAAGACAAATAGTCCCGGACTACTAATCCCAGGACTATCAATCCTACCTGTTTTAGTCCACGAATCAAACGAGGCCAAGAGGTATTAACCAAAACTAACTTAGGGTAAGTCATTTTACGCCCAATGATGGAAATTGTTTTACTAGGAAAATATATTACCGGTGAATCATTCAACCAAACATTCAAACATGAGTAAGATGTTTTACAGCGAAACAAACGGAACTTTAGCTGAAAAATTCTTAAACATTTTCCAAAACGACGTCATGCATGACAGTTGTCATATAACATGTAGATTGATGCCACGCGGATGAGCCATGCAGGCCATGATCTCAACATCCACATTACGTCGACCTGTTTCAATAGTTTCACCAGGACGAATCTGATCCATCCGACAGAGTCTTTTTGTTGACCAACACCATGCCAAGGGTCATTCACTTGTTTCCGGGATGGCCAACCGTTATAGTTGGTCGGCCCAGATACATAAATCTTCTCAGCTCTTCACCTTTTGGTGAGTCAGACCCAACTCAGTTTGTTCAGCCCAATTTATATTTAGGTAGGTTTAGGAGCATTTCCTTTCGATGGAGGTACAAGTTGAAGAGATAAAATCAGTCCCATAAGTAAATTGAATTAGTGGTTCGAAATTCGTAGTGGAATTAAAAATACTCGTGAAACATAAGAAAAAACATTAACAAAAAACGTAGTTTAATTTTCACAAGTAAATGAGTGCAATTGTGGGTGGGACGTTCATTGCTTAGCTAAAAGTAGCCTTTCAAACTTGTGGATAATCAACTTCTTTTTCAGTTTTGTTGGTGTGGGCCAAACAGAAGTTAAATCTGTTGGAAATTTCCCAAATTTCAAATGAATAAAATTAGAGAATTCGCAAGGTCTTCTGAGGCAACCAAAAAGTTACCGAGTCATTAGTTGATGCGGCAATTGATAACCCATGAAGACCCCCCAGGTGAGTTGGTGGCAGATTTCATATCCAATTCATTGTGGCATTTCGACATTGATTGTAGCTTGGCTGCTCAAGGGTCTTTCTCCTTGCATATATGTTTGCAATCCCGAATTGAGAAAGCTACCAGAAATTCGTGCTACACTTTATACTTCCAGAAATTCGTTATTGTGTGAGGAGAGAGACAAACAAAGTTCAGTTCATCGGAGGTACTATTTGACGTTCGTGGTTCAGTCATTTTATATCTTAGGAGACAGATGCTGATACATCCATAATACCAGCCCTGAATAGACAGCAAAGGTTCGGTTTTTCACTTAGTCATATAGTTTGTATCTAAGTATCTAAGTTGTTGATTTCTCTTCTTGTAATCTGTACTTATGTTTATGTTATCAATGGAATTGTTTTTTGAAATTCTCTGCTGCTCCCAAAATAAGCAATGAACAACCTCCAAAAAAACTGCGCCAAACAAGGCCTTGTTAGTACTCTAGCGTGTGTGGGAGGGATTTGTGATTTGTTTTCACTTTTCACTCGCACAAGTTGCAGTGAATTGTCACTAGCTAAACAAGGATATCAATTTTGGAATCAACCGTGTAGTGGCCAACGTGCATAAATATACACACATGCATTATTGCTGCATGAAATTTTGTCTGCTTTTGGAAACGATATGGCTGATTCCCCAATTTAATTAACTTGATGTGTGTTTCTGTCTTCACATGTAATTAAGGCTCCAAACAAACTGAGCTAATTGTGAGCAGAGGCGACTCCAATGTAGAAGAAGGGGTGTCAAGTGAGCCCACCAAAAAAAAAAAATGTAAAAATTACTAAGGATAAGTTTTTTTTTTATTTTTGGACCAACCACTACATGACACCACTACAAAAAACCGGTTGAACCCATTCTTTCACGTGATTCCTGAACAAAAAGGAAAAAAACATTGGCCTAAAGAGTTACTCCCACATGATTGAAAAACGAGAGGGAGAGGCAGACGATTTTCTCAAATTGGTGCTTGAGTGCTTCCGAGTTTATTAAAACGATTTATTCAAGTAAATCCCACTCAATTCATTGAGAGGATTAAGGATGGGAAGACTGAGGAGATTCTAATGATATAGTAAGGTAATTCCTTCTTATTTTTAGTTTTCATTTGAGGGTTTAAGGTGCATAAATCCCCGGTTGTATTAATTGATTTTCTATCTTTAAGTATCTCAATAGTTTGATTTTTATTGTTTTACTTGAGGTCTGTGTATGCTCTGCACAAACCCGTAAGTTTCATTCCTCTCTCTTGTTTGTGTCGTTGCATTTGGTTTTTATTTTGATAGTCTATGCATTTGGGTTTGAGTAGTTTAAGGTTTTTTCAAGGGTTTTGTTTCCAGAAATTGTGTAGGGTTTTGTTTCAGAATTTGGGTTTTTTTTTTATAGGGTTTTATTTTCGAATTTTGGTATTTTTTCCATGGTCTTTTTTTTTTTCCCGAGAGTTGGGGGGTTTTTGTAGTTATTTTGTTTTCTGTGGTTTTATTGAATACTCTTAGTAACCAGGTCTAAAGTTGTCGAAATCTCTTGTTCGTAGATTCATTTGCTTATGTAGTAGATAATGCTAATTGAGGTCACAGAAAATTATTAAATGACACCACTAAACAAATTTCCTAGAGTCGCCACTGATTGTGAGCATCTCGCGGCTCGACTTAACTCGAGTCACTCGACTAGTATACAATTGAGCCGAGCTCAAATGCGAAATTTTGGTTTGTGGAATAACTGAGTCAAGCTCAACAATCTAAATCCTTAAAAAAGCTTGGAAAATAATTTTAATGGAAAATAATTTTGTCGCTTTTATTTTTGAGTGGTTGGCTGACACTTTCAAAATTGTTTCTGTTGAAATAGATTTCCATCCTATTAAAATGAAAATTGTCTTGAGCCAAAGAATACATACAAACACACAAATGAATATGTATTTAATTATTTATATATACTCCTACATACATACATGAGAGAGAGAGAGAGAGAGAGATGAGTGCGAGAACTAATTTGTTGTCTACCAGAACACATGTTGGAGAGAGATACCATTGGTGGTTTGTGCAATTTTCTTTTTCATACTGATCCCGCTGATTTTTTCTAAAATGCGTGCGTGCAAGTGGCCATTGCAACTTACCAAAAAAAAAAAAAAGATTGGTCATTGCAGTCAAAGGGGCAAAACGGGATTTGATTACGATGGGCTCCCCAAAAATGACTTACGGAGCTTTTGAAAGGAAAACATTTTCTCCCGTTCGATGAAAAACATTTTACATGGAAAATACATTTTGCACTTTTCATCATACCAAACGAAGGAAAACAGGTAAACATTTTACAGGAAAATATTTTACCTCGAAACAAATTCAATTGCTTTGCTACCAAGTGGTATTGGGTTATAGCTAGTATACTGGTTTGAGTGGTCAAGAGGTCCAAAGTTCGAGTCATGCTATCGATGCTCCCTCTGACTTTGCCCTCCTGTGAAACCTGGCTGTTCCACTGACCCTTGGTGGGGGTAAAAGTTACGACTCTTTAATCCCTTCGGACACTTCTGGACCTGCCATGAGTCTCGAGTCCCTATGGCTATCAAGCATGGGTACTTCTAAAACCCCAAAGTATCCGTACCGTACCCGTACCGGGTACCGGTACTTCGAAATACGTATCAGGTACTTTTGAGTTTATGTGTACTTTGTTGGGTACTTTTCTGGATACTTTTGGGCTTATTTGTAAACTTTTCAAAACTTTAGAGATTCTGCATGGAAAGAAATTCAAACACCTGCCTTAATATGCAAGAACTCATGCGATAAAGTCATAAACTCAAGACCACGACTCAGATCTAGAGCTTGATTTGGAAAAACAAGAGCAGAGTTAACTAATCTTTACTTTCGATCTTCCTCTAGCGACTACGACTCCTCTCTCTCTCATTATTTTTGATGCCCCTTCTCTCTTGTTATTATGTCAAAATTTATTCCTTTTTTCGATTTCTTAGATGAGCCTTGAAATATCTTTTGCTCTCCATCTTGAAACCTATGACAGTTGCATGCACAAAAATTGACCCACCAATCAAAAACCCTAGCTTGCTAGGTCTATAGATTTTCTTTAATCTTATCTCTTTTAAAAATTGACCCACCAATCAAAAACTTTAACCAATCAATGACTAGTGTGGTTATAATAAAAGACCTAATCGCTCAGATGATCTTGAACTCACGGCATTTGATAGCCTTCACGAATCTTCAAAGTTCATGAACCCTAGCACCCAAAAGTGATTTTTCGGAGAGAGAAAGTGTAGGGTCGAAATATGACTGGTGTGGTTATAATAAAAGACTTAATCGCTCAGATTTTATAGTTGCTGAATCGGGCATTTTTGCCGGTTGTTTTGCTCGAGCCAAATATCCAGCAAAACCAATCAGTTTGTTTTGCTACTAGAGAGCCTTGAAATGCTCGAGTCAAATATCCAGCAAAACCAAACAGTTTGTTTTGCTACCAGAGAGCCTTGAAATGCTCGAGCCAAACTTGTAGCATCCTACTTTTTCTTCAGAGATGATCAATCCTTCTTGACTAAAAGCTACCGCACTCAAAAATAAAAAATACATATTGAGACGATTCCCTTCCACACCTAAACAGACATTCTAAAAAAAAATATCGAAAATTACAGTGCCATTAAAATAGGATACACGACAAAGTATATGTTTTGGGCATGGACTTGCCAAACCATAGAAAGCTCGGCCTATTGGGCTTACAGACGAGTCCATCAAGCAGTATGGGTTCAAGTTCAATTCAAATGCTGTTAGCTTTTGTTATCTTGTTTCTATCTATAAAATATATTATACTTGTTATATCTAATGAATCATGTCAAAATTGTAAAAATATGTATATAAAAAAATCGCCGTACCCCCGTCTTATCCGTACTCTACTTTTTTGGGTTGTTTCTGTATACCGTACCCGTATCCCGTACCAATACCCATGCTTCCTAGCCCTATGGTAATTCCAGGGAGGAATGTTACACCTGATCGCCCCTCCACCATTTTTTATTAGCTAAACATAAAAAAGAGGGTTTAGTTAGTAGCTCCTGTATGGCTAAAACTTGACAAAACAATTCGGCTGTAGCAGAAGTTAGATTTTGTTCATATGAATATGATGAAACCTTTTCTGCCCCATTTCTTGGTGGGTACGTATTTTATCACAGAGACAACCCCATCTGTTAATTGTGAGCAGTTTGATGCTCGACTTAACTCAATTAGTATACAATCGAGCCGAGCTCACACACGAGATTTTGGTTCGTGTAGTAAATGAGCCAAAGCTCGACAGTCTAAATCCTAAAAAAAGCTCGGTTCGTTTGCATAAAGTCGGCTCATTAGGCTCGGCTCGTTATATTGTTAAATAGCCCCTTTTCATTGAGAAGTATACTGAAAAACAGAACTATTAGAAACCAATTTTACTAGTTATCCCTAAGAAACAAATATGTATAAATAATGGTTTACGTATTTATTTTTTCATGATAATAAGTACAAGATCGACATTACTCCCTCCATCACGAAATTTTAGTCTATTATTTTAAGTCACGCAATTCTCTGATAGAAAAATGATGTACTTATGTGTATTATTTTTCCGATTTTTTTGAATTTATTTGCTCCAAATTAAATATCAAAATTAGTTCTTTATATTGGTGCAAAAAATTCAGAAAAATATGTACGAAAATATTTTATGTTGATTAGAAATTTGCATGGCTTTCTGAAGAAGACTAAATTTCGGAACGGATGGAGTATTTAACTTTTGCTAGTAATATGTTGTCTTTCCATCTCGAATTGACGTAGTTTTCTTATATTGTTTTCATGGCTTTCTGAAGAAGACTAAATTTTGGAACGGAGGGAGTATTTAACTTTTGCTAGTAATATGTTGTCTTTCCATCTCGAATTGACGTAGTTTTCTATCACCAGAGTCGTTTATATTGTTTTCTACTAGCCGAAAAGCAAGAAGAAAATAACAAAATTTTACAATTTCAAAGCGTGTTTCTCTTCATATCAATCATCTCATCAAGCTCTACAGGGTATACTAAGATTGTTTTACCCCCTCATTGACATGAAATGAGTTGGAACAAAATTTCGGTTCATAAATGGTGGTTAACATTAAAATCATTAACATTTCAGTCTCCCGAGGTATGGATCCAAAAAAGACTCTCAAGGAGAGAATGAAAAGCTAGAAAATGGAGTGTGGATGTTACTCCCTCCGTTCCAAATTTTTTATTCACTTGCATTATTCACGGTATCTCAACAAATTATTTATATTTTCAATTGTATAATGCTATATATATTAATTATAGATCTTGTTCGATAGTTTTCGATGAGTTCCATTATACAAAGTTTTCAAAATTATAAAAAACAATATAGATTGAAAGATATAAGCAATTGAAAATTGTCACGCATGCCCGTAATGGGACAAGAAATTTAAGACGGATGGAGTAGTACTGTCTAATTCTATTTGGCTTATTACTATATTTTTTTGTTTATTTGCTAAGCTAAAGGGTGTAGAATGGACCACTAGTGTAAGCGACCTCTCTTGCAAGTGGTCATATGAACTCTACACCCGGGCCAGATTTTAGAAGGAACTCTAATCAACCATAAGTTTCTAACACCCTACGAAGATGGGCACAGAACATAGCCTCTGTTTCTTTCGGCATCTAGTTCTTAGGACGACCATCACAAGCAAGTTCCACCCTGCGATCGCGTAGAATAGAACAAACACTTTAATCCCTTCGGACACTTCTGGACCTGCCACAAGTCTAGAGTCCCTGTAGTAATTCCAGGGAGGTATGTTACACCTGATCGCCCCCTCCACCATTTTTGACAGTAAATGACAGAACAATTCGGCTGTAACAGAAGTTAGATTTTGTTCATAGGAATATGATGAAACCTTTTCTGACCCATTTCTCGGTGGGTATAGCGAAAATTCTCCGGAGTTACTTTTCACAAGATTAAATGGAACATGTAACAAAAGTCAGAATTCAGTAACCTAAAAGTATCTCATCACAGAGACAACCCCATCTATCTTCTCCTCAGCCCCTAACCTCGAAAAAGAAAAACCTAAAAAGAAAAGCAAAGACGCTCTTAAGCGTGTCTATGAGCTATATATTGCGGTCAGGAGAGGAAGGAGTTGAAAAAACAACAGGATCTTCATCCTCATTGTCATCCTTAACGGTGCTTATCATACCATTGGCATGCCACTTTGAAAAACCTTCCTCTAGAGCCTCTAGCATCCACGGATGCCGACAACACTGGATGGCTTCGGGAATGGTTAGCCAAGTCCTTTGGCGAGTGCTCTGCTCCGGCCAAGAGTGTAGCTCCTCCTTCACAAGCAAAGCAAACATAGCCGCTTTACACAAACCTTCTGGACTGAACTCATCTCGGAGTGTTTTGCTTTTGAATTTGTAGTATCCCAGGAAATGCTGAAACAAAAGAGTTTTCTTAAAATGATCAAACATAGTTCCAAATAAATGATAATAAAGTGAACCAAAATGATCCCCCCCCCCCACATTATAATTCCAAAATTAGTATATGATCATGGGCGGCCTCTCCATTTATTGTCAATTGATTTTGAGATGGATATAAAATTTTCACATGATATCAGAATGGACCCATTCCATCCCAAATTTTATAACAAAAACTAAAGGGTAAATTTCAGTGACCTCCCTTGAAGTTTCTAACAAATACAATGACCTCCCCTCAAGTTTCTGAAATAACACTAACCTCCCCTGTCAGCCATTTTGTTTTAACACCGTTAATGGATGGCCTGCTTTTACCATATCACCCTTAGCATTTTCTGTATCAATTCATCTCAAGTCAACTGTTGGCTCCTCTCATAATCTCTCTTCTCCAGCCATCCATAACGAGTCACTTTGCTAACCCCGATAACCACCAGTACCCAACACCCACCATCACTGAAATCTCTTTTTTCAATGTTCAATTCCTAGCTTCAATTCATATCTCATTCACTGGGTGTAGATAATGAAAAAAAAGAAGTGATTTCCTTCTAATTAAAATTAAAATATAGACGGATAATATTTGAAGTCAACACCATCTTATCTCCCAACTCCCAAGTCTTTGGTACTACTACATACGAAAGCATATTCACATCTTTCTATGCACACTGGCATTGTGCCCATTCGATGCACAGAGAAAATAAATTATTATTAGTGTTTTTCCGGTCCAGTGTATCGAACGAGCACAATACTCGTTACTTTAAATAATACTATTTAATTTTTTTCCGGATCCCGTGTTCAATGCACACCAGCTACTACACTGTTTCTTCTGGCTTTTGATTTGTTTATTGTATTTCTCGTTTCTTTTTTATTCCCAGTCTACCTTGTTTTCATTCAACTTTGTACGTGTTGGATGTCTGTTCTTTTGTTTGGGCTCCGGGTCTTCTCTATCGGATAAAAAAAAAGGGTCTTCTCTACATGTATCAATATCAATGTAGTGAGGGTTATTTATTCTCTCTCTCAATGTACCCATGTCGAGCTATCAAAATGCGTTTTTTCACCAACCAAAACAAACTAGAAAAAATTCACGAAGACTAAAAAATTCAAAAGAGAGATTTCTTTGAAGTATTTCCAAGCGCGGTTCATTTTTCTTATTATGTATTATTCCTCTAGTTGAGATGATCCATTTTGGACCTCGAAAATAATTTAGTCTAACCTCCATATACTGAAAAGTTGATTCCATGATATTCGTATAACAGAAAATTATAGGTAGTTCATACAGGTGATTGAAAATGAGGGTTTAATTAGATGAGTTGGTTTGTTCTCTAAAATTGCTTAATGTTTTCTTCTCTAGTTAAACTATACGTACAAGTGGTGGTATGATGATTTCACCTATGGGGAGGTTGGGAAATAATCTGGTGGTTCATGAAGGTCCTAGCTTACTTTATTTTATTTTTATTTTTATTTTTGAATTGGTCAGAGTCTTTTTAACACATGAATCTCAGAATCTATGGACTATGTCCGATAAAAAAAAATCTGTGGACTATGGCATATATAACCGTTAAACACAAAAAGGGCACAATTTGAAAGAACATAAATGTTGTTGATGACCTCAGTAAAATCTGTTTGTTGAGCTAACAGTCAAGTAATAGAAGGGTGCAATTCAACAATAGTTTAAAAAGTAAGGGAGGTCTTTGTCATTTTTAAAACCTAAGGGGAGGTATCTGTCAATGTCAGAACCTCAAGGGAGCTCAGTGAAATTTATCCAAAATTAAATCAAGCCCACACGATGACAGACCCATAAAAGGCTGCACGATGATAGGACTAAAAAAATGGCCACACATGACTGACCAAATTGCTTGGGTACAGAATGGGAGATCACTTAGTAACATTTGAGATGCTTTACCCTGGTATCAGAACTAGGTTTTCACCTTCGGAGGCTGTTACCCTTTGTTTGTGGCATAGTTGCACTTTGTTCCGTTGTGATCCGTATCTTCCGGATCCTTTGTTGACCTCTCCACGTGCGGGGGAGTGTTGGAATTTGTCCCATATCGGTAAATTATCACCTCGAAAACTAGTATATGAGTCTGGGCAACCTCTCCACTCAGTGCCAATTTGTTTTGAGTTGGATGTTTTAACATGGTATCAGAGCTAGGCTTTCGGACGAGACTTTATTAATTGGTTCCCCTTTTTTTGTCGTTGATGATTGATAGTAGTCGTATGGGTTAAATCATATGTTTACGTCCCCACGTGCGAGTCAGGGGTTGCAAGTGCAGGAGAGTGTTAGAGCTTGTCCCACATTGGCGAATTATAACCTTCAAAACTAGTATATGATCATGGGCGGCCTCTGCATTCATTGCCAATTCGTTTTGAGTTGGATACTTTAACACAATCTATCCTTTACAAACATGAGAATAAATGGCAAGACAATGTATTTCACCTCCCGGTGGTTTGGGTTTTTCGCATTTTACCTCCCAGACTTTAAAAAATGACCAATTTGACTCCACATGGTTTTGGACTAAAGTGAAACCGCTAACACCACTAACAAAAACATCAAATGACCATCATTCCTTTGTCTTGTTTGCTTTCTCTTTTACTGTCTTCTCTTTCTTTCATCTATTACATCTATATTTCCAACCTTTTTGGGCATATGTCTTCGGGTGTCAAACCTAATAGCTTAACCGGACCATATATGCTACATCATCCTAAACTTTTCCCTATATTCTTAAAAACTTGATTTAGTTGTTGATAAATGCATATGAATCAATAAGAAAACACTTATATGTAATATCTACATATCTACCCAATGCCTTCTAAACCCAGTGCAAGATGTTCGATTTGTCAAGACCCAAATTGACACCCGCCTCCACACCTTTGATTGACCTCACCTATGAATTTTCCCAACACAGCTTGCTCAAAACAAGGCCACAATTTATTCTAACCATACAATAAGTAATACATACATAACATGTATACATTAATGCATATGAATTAGTAAGAAAACACTTATATGTAATATCTACATATCTACCCAATACCTTCTAAACCCAGTGCAAGATGTTCGATTTGTCAAGACCCAAATTGACACCCGCCTCCACACCTTTGATTGACCTCACCTATGAATTTTCCCAACACAGCTTGCCCAAAACAAGGCCACAATTTATTCTAACCATACAAAAAGTAAAACATATATAACATGTAATCATGTATACATATTTACTTGTAGGTTATTCAAGTAGTTGAAGATGGGTGTGTGGGTTACGGTTGATTTGGGTTGGGGTTGGTGTTGGGTTTGATTTGAGGCTTGTTTGGTGGGTTTTTTTTACCAACTAGGGAATTCACAGCCAGCCAATGGGTATGACATCAAGGTATATCCCATTTGCAGAAATTACAAAAACAGGGTTTCAACATGTGCCAGGTCTCAAGACAAATCTAATTTCATTGGGAACACAATTTTCAAGAGGTTACAGTTTCTCATCAAGTAGTGGAATCCTAGAGGTGCTCATGGGAAAAAAAAGGTAGTGTTGCATGGGAAGATAGTTGGTAGTACTATAGACTTGAAGGGAATTGTTTCAAATAGTGGTCAAGTAGTACGGGAGGAATGGATACGTATGTGAAGCGTAAGGGTGAACAAGGTGATCAAAAGTACGTAGAATGGGCTCATGACCAAGCATGTAAGCAGTGTAAAAGAAGTAAATTTTGGCCGAAAAGAGGTGCAACGGGTTCGTGTTCACGTGGAAGCTCGAAGCAAAGAGACAAAATTGGTTGACGAGGTCAAGTACGCATATGGGACAAAGAGGGTCGCTTTCGCTTTAAATTTGGTTATGGTGGCAATCTCTCTGAACGTGCTAGGAATAGGGCCATGTCAATCCGCAAAGTGAGCTTGGCGGGGCACCCTTAGTTGTAGGACAAGCCTAGTTGGCCAACGTATCTAGGCAAGAAACAGGGTTCTGCATTTTAGAGGAAGAAAACGCAAGGAAACACGTTCCAATTAGACCGAAATGTGTCCAAATTCAAAACCAAACCGGATTGGTCGGGAGTGATCCACATAAACAAAAGGTGAATAGAATACATACAGCTTGTTCTCCGGCGATGGCTATGTTATGCGGACTCGTTGTTTCTAATCTTAGTTGCAGGAATTGTCCATTTTGGACTTTGATCACCCGATTCGATTTCAATAGCCAGAGCTCTGGTGATGGAGGACGTAGCCGCCAGCGAGGAAGGAGTGGAGGATGACGAGAGTGGTGATGAAGAAGAGGGAGATTTGAGGTGCGGATTTGACAGAGTAATTTTACGGTTTGGTTTTGGTGATTTCTGTGGAAGACAAAGAAGAGGAGGACAGATCTGCCGTACACGTGTTTTCCAATAAAGGCTTTACTTCTTTTTTCTTTAAGCTTTTATCTGCTACTGCTATTGTGTAGTTATTTCTTTTCTTGGGAATGTTGTTGTGTGGCTGTAAAGCTTTTACCGTAACTCTTTGTTTCCTTTACAAAAAAAAATAGACTTTTCATTTTTCCTTTTCCTCTCTTTATGGGTATGTGTATAATTACTTATTAGAATTGCGGCATTCAACTTTGAAAAATGAGCCCAATTATGTTTTTTCTTTGGGTAGTTTTGAGAGTTTTTTTTTTTCCTCAGGAAATGAATAAGAGAGAGTCAAGCAATAATAGTTTCTTTTTTACATTTAAGTATATAAAAAAACATAAAAAAAAATTATAATTTTAATAATTTTTCCTACACGCTCCCAACGGCGCTCCCACACTTCTATGATCATCCGCTCTCCTGCCCCCACTCCCACTCCTATTCATGCTCCCGCTTCATGCAACTAAGGGGCACCCCATGGACGGGGTGCGGGGCACCTAGGTGAAGGGGTGCGAAAATCAACGCATGTGGATGAGGGGTTGATTTGTTGTGCTTCAGAGATGTAGAATTCGGATTTGTTCATAATTACCCACGTGAATACACGGGCACTCAAATTAAGGGGTGCAAATACAATTACCCCACGTGTGGAGGGGGTGAGTGTGGAGGTTCACCCAGGGGTGATGCCCATGAAATTGAATAATTCCTATTTGGAAAGGTATTAATTTATTCAAGGAAATAGAGTCTTGGTTAAAAAGACTAATTAGAAGGTAATTGGTTAAGGAATGTTGGCTAAGGAAATCCTATTAAGATAAGGAAATGAGTGGCGACCAGACCAAGTAATTAGGTTACCATTCGGGATGAGGATCTTTCAAGGCTTATAAATACCAAGGGGGTATTAGGGTTTTGAGAGACAAAAAGAATTGGTGAGAGCAAAAGAGAGAATATTGTGAGAGTTAGGAAGAGATAAAACAGTTAGTGAGCGTGGGTTTAGGGATTAATATTTTTCTCATTATACTCAATCAAAATAGTGAAATTCTCTTTTGTCAGTGGAGTCGGTATTGATGCAAAACCATGTTAAATTCTGTATTCTTTTTTTTCATTGTGCTTGTTGAATTTTGTGGTGTACTTTCGTTGTGGTAGGGGACTAAAACCCCCCAACAAGTGGTATTCTTAGATGGCTGGTTGTAGTCGGTGGCTTGTTGCAACTCGGTGGCATGGTTCCATGGTGGTGGCGGGAGCTGTGTTGGTGTTAGCTGATACTGAGTAACGTTAGGGTTAAAGGTAAAGGTTAGGAATTTGTATTTGGTTTTGGGTATGAAGATAGTGGCAGGATAGTGACTTTTTAGTGGAATTTGATCCTGACTATATCCTCCTCTTTACCACTCCACAAAAAAAAAAAAGCGTGTGCTCTATTAGTTTCAATGGAAAAAGTAATTGTTGCACTTTAGTCCAAAACTATGAGGAGTCAAATTGGTCATTTTTAAAAATAAGGAAGGTGAAGTGCCAAAAGCCCAAACCACCGGGAGGTAAAATGCATTTCAACCTAAATGGAAATATTTGAAATTAATGTCTTTTGAAGTGAGTTCGAGTATAATCAACTGCACGTTTCATACAGACCAAAAGAATAATTGCAAAAAATCTACACTTCTCCTCAAGAAGTTGGAATTCCAAAACGGAACAAGGATTATGAGATGAAGAGAGTATTTGTATGGTCAAGTATCACTAATCTTAATAGTCAAGGTCAAAAACAGAAATTAAAGTATGTTTTGTTGAGATAGGAAAATCATTAGATGCATGTTCGAAAATGATGGTCAAAACTCTGGTTCCTGTTAAGATAGATACTCAACATATCTTCAGTACACAGGGACTCCCTAGTCTTGAACAGTCACAAGAATCCAAAGCATGGCATGAGGCTAGGCCAGACTCATAGGAAAAGCTGGTATGACGATTTGATCACAGCCCATGTAAACTAGAACAATGTCCAACTACAAATGTCTCCCATCCCTCAACTATACCCCAGAATTCAATGTCAGACACCATTATGGTTTAGAAAGATAAAACCTCGTTTGGTAAGCATTTTTGAAAATTTTCCAAAAATACTTTGGAATAATTTTCTTCTCTATCCACTCATTACTCCTCTCTCCAATCATTACTCACATTTCTCTCAACTCATTACCCCTATCTCCAATCACTACTATCGTTTCTCTCTCTCAATCTCTCTCCACTTATTACCCCTATCTCTAATTATTACTCTCATTTTCCTCTCCCATCATTACCCCCAAAAACCATTTTCAAAAACCAAACCAAACACTAATAAAAAATATCTCTCACATTTTGTCCTCAAAACTTCCAACCAAACACAGCCACCTTTGGAGTCTTCTATCTGGCTTCAAAGGTTTTTAAAAGCTCAGTGTTGGACACTGTTCACTTATCATCCTACCAATATGCTTAGAGAAGCACAGGACATCTCAAGCCACTTTTAAATACACCACATATGCCCAAATTGTCAAATGATTATTGCTTAATATAGATCAAAGCATATGATGAAGAGAGAGATATTTTGATTGAGTTTCTATTTGTTGAAATTAGAGGTAGAGATCAGCATAATTTCTTTTAGTTACAGGGTGGAAACTGTGGGGTTAGGAATCTAATCATCGTGCAATGAAACATGTTGATCGAGGACCATTGAGGTCCAGTAGTTAGTGCTCAAGGCACACTAAAGGGACCAAATGCTTTCAAGTATTGTAATTACTGGGTGGGTGGTGATGTTCAAGCAAATGATCCGTTGCTTGTTCTAATACCATGTTAAAATATTGACCATCATCTTATATAACAGCATAAGCTATTCCAGAGGGGTAACATATTATAACTTCTTAATACTAACTACAAATTGTGGCAACTATAAGAAGAAGAGAGGAAAAAAGAAAAGGAGGTGAAATCGATAACTGGCAGGCCTCATAGTTTAGTCTCTTGATTAAGGACTATGTTGAGGAGTTTTGGCTGGAGATGGAGACAAAGTTGCAGGGATGGCAGCATGGTCTGGTTATGGTGGTTATGAGTCGGAGTCTGAAGTGAAAAAGAGTATGTTTCCAAGAAAAACAGCAAGAGAAAAAGGAGAAGGTTGTCAAATGCAGTTATAAGTGGCAAGCTTTTTTAGGAGTGAAAAATGCCTTTCAAATTTACGAGCATGGAGGCAACCTTCTTGTCAACAAAACGATGATAATGTTTCGTGTCCTGCTGTAATCTGGCCTGCATTTTCGCAAATTTGTTAGTATTGTCGTGTCAGACATGCGTTGTGTTTGTGCATGTGCTTCATAGGATTTGGGACACAAAGAAGCCCATAGTATAGCTACTGGCCTGTAGGAGTGGTTGGGGTCTTATTAAAGCATATTTTGTCTTCCCATGTTTTGCATTTTCAGTCTTTATTTATTTTCCCTCTATCTAAGCCCATAGTATTGTTACTGCCCTAATCTTTAGCAACACTGTGACTCCTTGGTTTTGATTGACACAAGTACACAACAGGTAAACGAGACAGTGTGGCAATACACGATGCACAAATACAATTGAAGACTTAGACACAAACTTTTGGCCTGCAAGAAAGCAAGTTGTAAATGATTTTTAACAAACAAATAGAAGTCGACAGTGACTATCCAACTTCTTACCAGTAAATCACCTCGCACTCCAGCTTCTTCTACAGCTTCACGCAGTGCTGCCTCCGCAACAGTTTCATCATTTTCCCATCCTCCCTGCAATGAAGAACTTAATTAAGTAAACATATATGCTATCGTTATTATGAATTTTACAATCTTCATGGAGACATAATGATAAGAACTTGTGTAACCAATCTATCACTATGACTAAATTGGTTAGTCTGCTATCCCTCTCATCTCCCTCAAATGTAAAACATTGCCCATCCTTAATGAGAGGCGCGTGAAATTCATGAATTTAAGCGCCTAAGTAGGGAAGAATGAGCACGTTAGACGTGGGGCTAATCCTTATTTTCCATTTAATTCGTGCACGTGGTGGGGTTTTGTGTTTGTGCTTAAATTGC
>JAXBDA010008018.1:0-15947 GCA_036023075.1 Gaultheria prostrata | reverse complement strand
TTCTTTTTTTTTAATTTTCTTTGAAAGAAGAATTTGGGGTCCGCGAAATGACCAAGATGCCCCTCATTTTAATGGATGGGGCTAACGGAGTTAGTGATGAGGACTTGATTGGTAGAAAATTGTAACGTTAGGGACTAAATATCAGTAATTGAAACATTGGGGACTAAATTGAGACGCAGCCAATACTTTGGGGACCAAAAAGGTAAATAAGCCACCAAATATCAGTTCCATTAAACAAGAGATTGCAAATAAGATTGATTGTGTTGGCATAATTTGTACTTGTGCTGCTAAAATTGGAAGAATTGTGTTTTTTAGGTGATGCAATTCTTAAATCTTGTAATGTTGGGTTTTTTTTTTTTGAGATTAGAGATACGTACGTGATGTCGTGATGCTTTTTAAATATTGTAATGTTTGGAATTTTTCTTGATAAATAATTTGTATTCGATTTTAAAATTCAACACTGCTATACATATAAAATATACCCAGAATTTATCCATAATTTGAAAATCAATGGCCCAGATTCACTTGGAGTAAATCCAGGTCATTGATTTATATATTCTAGGTAAATTCTGGGTACTTAGACTTTCTGTTTGGTTTTACGCCCCTGAAAATGTAGGGCCGGCCCTGACATGGATATTACAGAAAAATTCACATGTGCGGTGACGTTGCTTCTTTTTGTGAAAAAGACGAAAGTAGGGATCGGTCCGAGTAGAGAGGAAAGTATCTAATCGATCGTTGTGGATAATAGTGAAATTTGCAGTATAAGGCCCCCAAAATAATGATTTATTTCATCATTACCCTTGAAACTTTTGACCATAAACGGCCAATTTCGGCTAAACCATTTTTGTATGTCTGTCTTTCTTTTTTTGAGGATGTCTCCAGTTTCAACCTTTTCACTGGCTAGTTCTCTTCTCTTTGCTTTGCCGTCACTCTCACTCACTTTCTTTGGCACTTGTTTTAGTTACTGACAGCACGTAATGCCAATGACTTAAGAATCAGTTCAGTTGCATTAAGATCGTTTTCTTGAATTTCAAGTCTCAAGTTCAAGATTGTTTTCTTGAAATTCAAGTCTAAAAAGTTCAAGACAAAAGGGGTGTTCTGGCATCAAGGTTTTGAAATCGGGATACGTATCGTATATCGTTTTTTTTTTTATTTTTATAAATCGTATCGGGTACGTATCGCGTATCGTAAGATACGTTAACCATAATTAACATACAATTAACAAGTAGTTATACCTAATAACAATAATAAAAAACTAAGTTTTTAAGTTGCAAAAATTTCAAGTCTCCCAACTGGGATTTTATAGATTGAGGTTTCATGTTACCTTAGTCAAGGAAAGAAAAGAAAATTCCTAATAATATCTCCCAAATACGAGCGAAGTATGGTTTTTATTCTATTTAAGCCCTACATTGAGGTTGGATATATATCAAATGGTTTGAATGTCGCGCAAACGACTTAGATTAATGCGTTTGAGTTTCCACTTCTTACGACAATATTTGAATTTCTTCCATTAACTAATCATAGGATATGCACTGAATCGGGATACACATATATCGTAGGATACGCCATCGTATGGTAGAATTTCTATACAAAAAGGATATGGGATGAGAATGTATCCGGTATCGTAGGCTACTTAAGTTTTTTTTTTTTTTCGTTATCAACTTTATAATAACGCGATACTATATCAATTATAAGTGGTCGGTGGTCCACAACAACTAATTTAGCAAATACACAGCAATTCACACACACACACACACAAAACATCGTGCCAAGGAAAACATACTAACAACAAATTAAGGACTTACAAGATAACTACTAACCACTTCCCATTGCCTTAGGCAAGAGTAAACACTCCTTAAGTTGTGGTAGTAGCTAGTAACACAATTATGGCGTTTGTTCAATAATTAATGGTCCAGATTATGTTGCATGTAAGATAAGTATCTTACATGTAGACTAACATTTGAAATTTGGACAATTGAAAACACTTTTGGATGACTCAGACTAGGCACTATAGGGAACCCGTTCCGAGGGTAGGTTTTATCCTAGGAAAGCGAAAGTAGTGCTGAGTAGAGTTTTGGTGAGAGAACCTGTGAGACTCAAATGATGTAAGGCTATCTGTCTGGGGTTTGGCTGGAATATCTTTTCGATCATCAAACAGAAACTACTGAATGAAGGAGAAGAGAATTTAGGATTTCAGAAAGGAAATAGTGTGTACCTTTGGTCAAGGGTGAAGCATTTATTTATAGATTCTCTTTATTTGGAGTGGGATGGATTTTAGGTCCCGAATTAACTGGGTCAAACTAGCAGACCATGTTAGGAAGGAGCATGACCCGAAAGGGGACTGGCCCAATTGGGATGGATCCTCTCAATGGGCAGAAAAAGTCCTATCGCCATACAGAATATTCTAGAAAGTGTTGAAAAGCGGTAGAAGAGATTAACTATAAAGAAGATAGTCCGAATTGGGAAAGCTATCCTGATAAATACATAGGGATAAGAGTGTATCCCTGACGGGTTAGATATCTTGAACGCCAAGTAAAGAGAACATATCAAAAGAGCTTTACTCTCGACTAAGGTATTCTCAATCGCACTCTCAAAACCCTAGTTTCTCTTTTCCTTCATTCAGGCTCTGCTTCAATCATCGGGTTATTCCGAGTCTTACATTCTTTTAAGTCTTGCCGGTTCTCTCTCCAAAACCCTACTCAACACTACTTTCAGAGGTATGCTAGATGCTTTCTTGAGGCGAAAATCTACCTCACCACATACAACACTCTATTCTTTTATGCCTCCCCTACGGGATAATGAAACCAAAATAATCTCTAACAAGAAAGTGAACTTTTGAAAATCCCTCCTAACTTTGTGTCAAAATCAATGCACAAGGCATCCAATGAAAGGTATTGAGCCGAAATTTATAATCTTAAAATAAATGCTGTATGACTTTTTTCTACCGAATATTACATAAAATTCAAAAAATTTGGAAGAGGCAGTTTATCGCCTAGTAAGTCACTTTGACTTATTTTGGCCTCATAAGTTTAAAAATTTGTCTTTTTTTACTTATTTTTATCTTTATTAAAAAAAATTAAAATTGGATCATAATTTTTTATTTTTTCGATTCCTCTTGTCGAAACAAACCAATATTACACCAAAAGTTGATTAAAATATTAAAAACATAAAAAAATATCAAATATATAAAGACGAAAAAATAAGTGAGGTGACTTATTAGGCCAAAATAGGCATTACAAATATAATTGTGAAAATGGTTCCAAAAAAAAAAATGTAATTGTGAAAGGAACAAACTTGAGAATTTTAGCTACACTAAACATCATGTTAATCAGATACCGATAAAGACTTGACCGACACACATTTTTATTGAAAGTATCACACAATGGGTTCGAATCCAGTGTGCATGATATATTTTTTCAACGTACATTTGTGCTGATAAGGTATTTTAACGATATTCGATTAATATGATTTTTGGTATGGTTGAAATTCTCGACGAGATCAACAGCGTGAAAACGGTTCCGATCATTGTTATGAGCCGAGATGGATCCACAAAATCCGAAACCGAACCGGACTGGAGACAACTCCACTGGAAAGGAGCCGGTTCCATCATAAAATGTCAGCAAACAGAATTCCCACACCGGTTCTAAACAAAAAAAAAAAAAGGAATTGTCACGCCAACTAAAGGAATCCAAAGACCTACAATTGGACAATTTCCTTTGGTGATAAAGTTGCATTGCTTGGTATGTACCAAAAAATTATAAAAGTTACATTGCTTGGGCTTGAAACCATTAGACGTTCCACAAAGAGAAACAGTTAAATCCGAGCCGTCGGTGTCGAGATGAACGGCCGGATTGGCCTCACTACAACTCTGTAGTGAGTTACCTCAGTGCAGGGCCCCCAAATCCTTATATATGTGCCTGCAATATTGGAGCGGGAAAACTAATACAAACATGGTTCATTATATTAGTTTGGGTTGGTAAGGAGGTATTCGGATCAACCTATGCACACTTTGATTAATCCGCTTCCTGGTCTGGTGCCATCCATTCCGAAATTAGGGATTCACAATAAATTACTACTTTTTTTGCGACCTGGCCCAAGTATCGAATCCTAGTAAATGTATCAGGTACCAAACCTACTAACCAACTGAACTAATTCTTAGGCTTAACGCGGTTCATTTTGATAGGTGTGGATTGATATGGGCCTTATTTGCTGCGATGTTTAGAAGCCATCTTATAAGTTTTAAACTGAAAGCAAATTCTTTCCAACTACCACCTAATAAATTTCATACTATTTTTACATCCAATTTTTGTAAAATAGGTACTATTGAGAGTATATTCGTGAGATTTTTAAATTGAATTCATATTTATATAAATATTTTACATGATTTTTAAAAAAATTCATAACTTGAAGTTCTGGAAAAAAAAAAGGTTGAATGATGTAGTATGAATTTGTCGAGATGAAAATAAAGATTTCGATTAATTAATGGCTGGAAATTGCAAGGAATTAATGCTGACGTTCTTTATATGTACTTTTTAAATTACTCAATTCTCTATAAGAAATACTTTTGACATTGACTCTCAAAAAATAATGCTAGTAACACAATAGATATATCTTTTTTCTTTTTGATATCTCAGGATGTTCAAGTAGCTTACGCACATTGTGAATAACAGATAACATATCTACGAATCCATGGAATAATTAACGAACTAATTTTCTCCCTTTTTCCTCTCTCGCTTTTCGGAGATGTGCATGGGGTTGGGTACCTGCAGGAGTTAAACTCCAGAAATTAACAGCAATCCAGAGATGGAGCACAAAGTTCAATTTCTATCTTTCTGGCAAATAATAATGTTTTTTGTGAACTTAAAATATTATGATCATTTTTATCTAACATTCAACTAAGGACGCTTAGATTACAAGGCAACACAATATTCTCCAAGGTGAGAATTTTTTATACAGTCGGTTATAACAACAGTGGCCTAATAGGAGTATCTTTTAATTTCTCTCTTTTTGAACAAAGCAAAGGAAAATTTTTTGGGTGCCGAGTGGGTATTGCCACTTGGTACCCATGCACGATCCGAGCCGTCCAAATATATTTTGGATGGGCGAGATTGATTCCCCCTCTCTCCTCTCAGCCGAACACCCTCTCTCCTCTTTTTTTTTCTCTAAAATCCGGACCGTTGGATTGCGCGGTGGAGGGCCGAGATTGTCGATTAGGTACCACGTGTACAATACCCACCCGGCACTGAAAAATTTCTCAAAGCAATGGGAATAAAGATAGGAGTCAATAAAGGACAGTTAATACAAACCAACCAGTAAAAAGAGGAAGCATGTGGGGAGTGGGCTTTTAAATTTCCAGTTTCCCATGCCTTGGATCCTGCTTTCTAGTGGGTACAAAAGTCCAATGCCACTGTTGAATGGGGCATGATCTCACTTCTCTTCTCTTTTTTTACCGTTGGCATGTGCCTTCTAATTATCAATTGTGGCTTTTATTGGTAGCTTGTCACTTTCACACTCAACTACCCTCATCCACAAGACCAAATTAATCATTCTAAGGTTGATAAGAAAAAATGCTATGGGTACACCACTTATGTATACTAAGTGATTCCAAGATGACGTGAATGCTGAGTGAATTGAAAAGTGGGGCTCACATCCAAATCGGTTGAGATGTGTCCGTGCTAGAAGGACACGCGGCCAGGGCCAACTGTGCCGGCCATACGGGCCTCGGACTGAGCTAAAAAACATGATCGAAATTGACTACTTTGTAAAACTCGATTTGTTTAACGATAATGTAAAAAAATCAAGTTGGTCAGATGTTACTTTGCAAATCACATTTTTGTGCACTAAATGAAGAGCAAATAGGGTACAAAAAATACATAGCTTAATATTTTGGTTGCAAAGTTAATGATCGATGCGCGATCGACTTGATTTTTTAATCAGTTGTTAAACGCGTCGAATTCTTTAAAGTGAAGCGTTTGGTTTATGTTTGTGAGCTTGGGAGGTCAACACAACGACTGTTGTGCCCCAAGGCATAGCAGGTCCCTAGAGAGGCCACTGCTACAAAAAGGTATAAAGATCATCAGATGATTATGAACCTATATGTATTCAGATTTTACATTGCTAAAGTAGTAAAAGTGAAGAACTAAAATCACAAAAAAAAATAGAAACCATAAATCATATTCTATTTGGAATATATCATGAAAAACTCCATTTTCTGAATATAGTTTATGCATCCCATATATTGAACACACACACACACAAACACACACACACACAGTTTGCATAAGTTCATTTTTCATAACTTTTTTTTTTTTCTGTTTTAAACGTGCATAACTTGTTCGAAAACTAAAATCTAACATTCATGAATAGGAATTTAAAAACCAAATAATTTGGATTTGTTCAAGAACTAGAATCTGAACATTTGAGATTTGTTAGATCCTGTATTTTTTGAACAAACATTAAACTGAAGTTATGTGGTAGTGAGGCGACCGATGGTCAAGACGAATATGGTGGAATGTTTTAGCCATAGATCAATAAGGGCGTTTTGCTAAGGGGTACATTCAGGTTTGATTTTTGAAGTAGTTATAATTCTCCCGATCTACACCTCTCACTCTTATCTCTAGATCATTGTGAACACTCTAAATCTCTCCTGTCTCCGGAGATCTCGCAATGGGCGGAGGAGGGTAGAGGAAAGGTAAGGGGATGACTGTCGAGAAAAAAGGGGGTGTGAACATAATTTCCCATGATATGGGTCGTGATGTAAAGAAAAAGACAATATTACTGCTTCATTATAAAAAGGTTGGAGGAGAGGAAAACCTCATTTTCCCCTCATTTTTCCTTCCTACTGATGAGGAAACAATCAACTCGATTCACTAGCACTGGACCACCACCAACTCTCCGCCCACTACTACAAAATGGCATAAAGATCACGGTCTTTTGGTGTGATATTTCATTTTTAATCTTGGTTGAAAAACTGTGATCTAATCCAGTGTGATTAAAAGTCTCCATCTTTCAATCACGGTTCAAGACCGTGATGAAAACTCATGAAAAACTGTGATTAAAAAAAAAACTGTGATCTTTGACATTATAACATCTCAGTTTTGCCTAAAAACCGTGATTGTTACAGAGAAATTATATCAACTTTTAGTAAAATCATGGTTAAAAAAATGGGAAAAACCGTGATAAAAAAAATTCCAATAGGCGTCCAAAAACTACATTACCATGCAAACCTTGCTTTTATCCATATTCAATCCTTTGACCTCTTGTACAAGACTACAAACACCTATCCACCCCCACCAGTTACGCATTTCGTTACATTGTTGAACTATTTAATATATATATATATATAATTTTTGCAGGTCTTTCAGTTGCCCATATTGGTTTTTGAACATTAACTATGATTTTCGAGACTTTATGTACTCTTATCATTTCCAAGCTTGTTTGAGAAAGTTTAATTTTTGGTTACAACGATATTTTTTTGGTTAAACACATATTGCATTAGTTTCTGACAATAATTTTTTTTGGTTTAAAAGGGATGTACCATCTTCCAATTCAGCAAAATTCCCTTGTAACACACAAATTCGAGTCCTGCAATAAAGAACAAGAAAAGAGATGCACAAAATAATAATTTTTATTGATTTGAATTTAATGCGGGTACAAGCCTCTATTAAATGTTCTTTACAATAAAAGAACAAAATATCCTCTGATTCGATCTCCGGAGTTGAAGGTGCAACCTAACGGCTGTATAAGCTTGTTGTAGGATTGAACCGGTTGGTAGTTATTTCAAATCTTCGATTTTGAGAAGCTTGAAGGACGAAGCTTGATCGAGGGCTTGAACGGCTTTATCTCGAACAAACGATGTATTTGAGGTGCGATCTTCGCTAGCTGACGAGTAGACCGTTGTTGTTGTAGATGAACCGGCACGTAGTTTGGGTGCTTGTTGATTCTCCACAAGAACTTGAGGGATTTGAGACGAGCTTGGAGAGATCCTTGAGAAATGCTGAAGAGCGCTCTTGAATTTCTTTGGCTGCAAATGTCTCCCTCTGCTGAAGCTCTCCTTTGCTGAAGCTGTCTCTGCTGAAGATCTGTTTTCTTCTTAATGGGAGCCCCTATTTATAGGCTCAAGGAGAGGGGCCTTTAATTTGGAAATTCCCCTTTGATTGATTTGCTTTCCAAATAAGAGTAAATCAGCCTCTCATTATGGAAACAAATTAGGTCAAATATATTTTATATATAAATATTAATTGTCCTTGATTAATTTTCTTTTCATAAGAGTAAATTGACATTTTCATTATGGAAATAAATCATATCAGGTTATGTATATATATATATAGATATATATTATTTTGACCCTGGGCAATTTGGTTGGGCTTGGGTTCATGGGTTGGCCCAATTTCATGGTCCATTTAGGATCATTTGAACAGGCCCATCTTCTTTTGGTCTAGCCCACATCTTTTCAATTATTGAGCCCTATTTTGCCGAGCCCAATAATTATTTGCAAGCTTTTGACCATTTTGATTTTAATTTATTAAGATTATTTATTCATCTTAATTAATCGGATGATGATTAAGCCGTGACGAAATTTTAGTGTCTACATCCCTTCCATCAAAACATCTAAATTCCTCTTTTCTTTCTGAGCATAATTGTGATCCTCCAACTCAATAGTTTTCATCAAATTGAAACTTTTCTCCCCATAAAATTTTACTCCCAACCATTCTCCAATATCCATCACATTTTGAACTTTCTTTGGCAAGACAGAAAAGATTAAAACTGTATTTCATCTCGGTTTATGTACTTAACCGTGATAAATAAATCTAACTCTTATTGTTTATCACGTTTTTACAAAAACTGAGATCTTTATGAGGTCCACGCTCATCAGACAATTCAAAAATACATCTGTGCATAGAATATGTTCTCGTAGCATTTTTGTTACGCTATTTTATTATGTGTAAAAATGAGAGAACTATGTTAGTGCTTTTTAGAAACCAAAATTGGGGCAGTTACAAGCAGTAGCTGAATTATGACCACTTCGATATGGCCTAGTGCTTTCTTCGATTCTTAGCATAAGAAATCTACATGTAGAAGTAGCTTGCAACTGATTCTACTACTTCTACATGACTTTCATCTTTGGTTTCGGATTGCATGTTCTGGATGATGTAGCACATTGAGTCCATCATTACACACATCTATTGGGAGGCAAATTTTGTGGTAGATGTGTTGACAAAACATGCGTTGAGTACTTGAGTTTATCGACCACCTCTTTTGTTCATTTTCATAGCCTACCAAATTTTGTATCTCGACGTTTTTTGTGGAATTTACGTGGGGTGACTACCACATGTTATGTAGTCAACCTTAAAGCATAAATATAACTTTGCTTCTCCTTTTATTAAAAAAAGATAGAATAAAAAAGAAAAACAAATTTGAGTGTTCATCCTCTCTCTCTACTCTCCCAATCCAGAGACCTCCATTGCCATCCCTCTTACCCAGGGGCGGAGGGAGAGGTCAAGCGGGGTTTCTTGACCCCACTGAGGTGGCAAATTTTAATAGGATAGGTATAATTTTTTTTAGAATTTTGTATTTTTGCCCCTTGTATATGGTATTTATTTGCCTCAACTACTTGCCCTCCTTACCACACCAAATCATTTTCCCTCTAACTCTCTTCACCACTACTTGCCCTCCTTACCACACCAAAAATAGAACCGAATCTTCAAGCAAACAAGACAACTTTCTTGAGCTTTTGAAATTTGTAGCTGAGCAAAAGATGTAGGGTATCCATTGGTGGTTTTCAGGCTTTTGATTTTGGTTCTAGTTTTACCCGTTACGTTAGCTATAGTAGAAAAAAAATTTGGCCTTGAAAATTGTGAAGAATCAACTTCATAACCAAATGGGTGATCAATGGTTGCATGACAGCTGGATTGTGTATATTGATTGAGAGAGAGATTTTTTATAGTATCACAAGTGAGACTTTTATGTTACGACTTCAAAATATGAAAAATAACCGGGGTCATTTGTAAACGCTGTTATAGGTTTTAAATGGCTATCTGCTTGGCTACTTTTTGTTAGCATTCAAGTATAACTTTTTGTGGTCGTTTGTGGACGCGATTATAGGTTGTATATCTAATTAGTTACTTTTCGTTTGGCATTTCAGGATATCATTTGGGAGATCAATTGTAAATGAAATTATATGTTATTAGTAGATATCTACTTTAACTCCTTTCTATTTCACATTTTGATGTTTCTTTTTCCGATTAATATGCAATAAGAAATTTGACCCCACTGGCATTTAATTCTGGCTCCGCCCCTGCTCTTACTGGTTCAGAAATGCTAACTACATGCCCCCACTTCCTTGGTAAAAGCCACCATGTTTAAAGAGCTGCCAAGAAAAGAGAGAAAAAGAAGAAGAAGAAGAAGAAGTTAGCACATGAGCACATGAATCCATGGTGAAGTACAAGCGGCCAAATTAATGCGTAATTTCTAAATTGCGTTTGGCTAACTTAATTATAAATAGAAAGTGACTATAAATTACAATATGATGCTATATACAAGTTCATTTCCCGACTTGTCTTCATTTAATAAAAGAGTTTATCTTGTACTGGAGATGATTTTGGATGGATTTGTAATGAGACTGTGCCCACCTCCTAAGAAGAATGAATTTGTATATTGGGTGTTTGGATGGTTTTTTGAGGAGGAGGATTTGGAAGGTGGATATGATGGGATGAGTTGTAAAAAGACTTAATTGCCCCAAGTTTGCTATTTCAATAAATAAGTTGATTTGATTTGATTATAATTATAAAATACATAATAAATACATAAAAATATTCAAACTATATTAGAATTTTAAAAAAATATTTCCGAAAAAAATTAAATAATTAATTATGAAAGGTTTTATTTGCCACTTGTCATTTAAAAATAAAGTATATTACATATTAAGAAAATAATATGTGAGTTTTTTAGGTAATTAGGAGGGCCTACACCTTATGTGAGTTTATTTTTTTTAATTTTGAGCCGTTGTAATGAATTTTTTTAAAAAAAGAGCCGGTTTGAAGAGAGCTGTTGATATGGCCATTGGGAACAAGGATTGTCTGTGACATTGGTACACATGATAATTGTCTCCATCTTCTTGTCCAGAGAAGGGAAAAAACGAACAAAAAAGAGAAAAATCGAACAAACCCACAGGCTCTCTCTCGGATTGGGGGATGGTGTTGTCCTTTAAGAGACATCATGCATGCTGACCCCATCCGAGCGGTCCATGCTCGGCGATCAACGACCCAAATCTATTTGAATAATCAAAATCGAAGAAACCAAGCAGCTTCAACAACTAAGGGCGGCTTCGGCGACGATTGTTACAAGTATCCCCCCCCCCCCCCCCCCCCCCCTCTCTCTCTCTCAATATAGCACAGGAAACCCAGAATCCACTTTCATACGTGTACAAAACCCCCCAAATCGCCCGGATTTGGAAGGGTAAAACATGTATGAATTCTACCAAATCCACCATTGTTAGCTAACGATAGGGTTTGGGCTATCGTTACAAATCCGGGTGAAGGGGGATATGTACTCCAAACAATAAACAAGTCCGGGGGAGGAAAATGCGAACCAAACACCGGATTTGTGTGTGGGTCCAGGATTACAAGTCAGGGTTTGCTCATATCCGAGAACAAATTAGGTCGCCAAACGGGACATTAGGCCCCATTTGGCGACCGGAGATGATTTTGGGTGGATTTGTAATGAGGGTGAGTCTACCACATAAGAAGGGTGGATTTGTATACGAGGTGTTTGGATGATTTTTTGATAAGGGGAATTTGGAAGGTGGATATGATGAGATAAGTTGTAAAAAGACTTAATCGCCCCCAGTTTGTTATTTAATGGATAAATTGATTTGATTTGATTATACTTATAGTAAATACATAATAATTAGAACAAATACACAATAAATACATGAAAATATATAAACTATATTACAAGTTTAAAATTTGTAAAATTAATAAAATACAATTTAGGCTTTATTTGCCACTGGTCATTTAAAAAGAAAGTATATTACATATCAAAAAAATAATATGAGTTTTTTTTTTTTTTGGAAGCAAGAGAGCCGTTGATAGGGCCATTGGGAACAAGGATTGTGCACGACATTGGTACACAGGATAAATTATACCCATTGCATTTCTCCATCTTCCGTCTTCTTTTTGAGAAAAAGTCAAAATGACACCTGAACTTTACACTCAATGTCACACAGACACCTAAACTTTTTTTCGCGTCAATTAGACACCTGAACTTTGAAAAGGCTCCTTTTAAGGCACCTGCCGTTATATTCCGTCCATATTGAGACGGAAATTGCTGGGATTTTTTGTTCGAGATCAAATTTCGATGATCCGAACCGTTAGATGTGTTTGAAATATATTTTTAAGATTATTTTATCGAACAATGCTCGGATCAAGCCCTTCCGAGTATTTGTTTTTGACAAATCCTCGCATTGGATCTTAAAATCATATTTCAAACACATCTAACGGTTCTGATCATTTCAGGTCATCGAAATTTGATCTCGAACAAAAAATCCTGCACCGTAGTATAGAAGAGAAACGTGCCACATCAGCAATTTCCGTTCGATGATCTGAACCGTTAGATGTGTTTAAAACATGTTTTTAAGGTCCAACGCAAGGATTTGTTAAAAAAATTACCTGGAAGGGCTTGATCCGAGTATTTTTTGATAAAATAATTTCATCGAAAAATGCTCGGATAAAGCCCTTCCGGGTATTTGTTTTTGACAAATCCTCGCGTTGGACCTTAAAAACATGTTTTAAACACATCTAACGGTTCGGATCATTGAAATTTGATCTCAAACAAAAAATCCCAGCAATTTCCGTCCCAATATGGACGGACTATAACGTTAGGTGCCTTAAAATGGGCCTTTTCAAAGTTCAGGGTCTAATTGACGCGAAAAAAAATTTAGATGTCTATGTGACATTGAGTGTAAAGTTCAGGTGCTATTTTGATTTTTTCTCCTTCTTTTTCAACAAACCAAAATCTCCATCTTCTGTACCCATTTTTCGGACAAACCCACGAACGAACCCAGCAGCTCCGGCGACTATTGGCGGCTCCGGCGACCAACCCAGAAGCTCCGGCGACTATTGGCGGCTCCAGCGACGATTGTTACAAGTACCTCTCTCTCTTTTCACGGCAAACCCAGAATACGCATACAAAAACCTCCCCAAATCACCCGGATTTGGAGGGGTAAAACGGGTATGAAAAACAACCAATCCGCCCTCGTTACCTAACGATAGGGTCAGGGCTGTCGTTGGCAAATCCGGGTGAAGCCGGATTTGCACTCCAAACAGTGAAAATAGTCGGGGGTGGAGTCGGGGAAGAAAATTGGACGCCAAACGCCGGCTGGTGGTGGGCCCTGGATTACAAATCCGGGGCGTCGGCAAATCAGGGGGCTAACGACGTCGCCAAACAAGGCCTTAAGGTAGTGGAAAGAAGATAAATGCTAAGCACAGTCCTGGGTGGTGGATAATGTCTAGAAGAGGTATATCCATAACTGTGTATTGAAATTTGAACTTGTTTAATATTACATACAAATTATCCACCGCTTATTGGGCGTTGGTTAGCAAGACTCATAAAACTTGTAGGGCTTGAATGAATTTGCTGAAGGGAGTAACCAGGCACAAAAAAATTATGAGCCCCTTTATACTCCATAATGTTTGTGCAATTCCTATGTGAATGGATGAGGCTTTTGATGTCTCTTTTGTTTCAAACTAAACCATTGTGGCTTCATTTTGCACGAGTTTTATGCATGAAAATTATGTTTTGTGGATAATTTTGCTATTCATTACAGGTAGTATATACTTGTATTTTGACGTTTGCACTATTGGACTCTAGCACTAAACGAAACTTGGTTAGTGAAGATTTTATTACTCATAGAGGTAAAAGTCGGGAATAGGTGTGGTCAGGATTCATTGTTACTCATGACTCTGGAAATAGAAGAACAATATGCCATTCAATTTGACATCTAACATTTGGCCTCATCTGTTGCGTATACGATCTTTTTCTTTAGAACACTGTGGTCTCATTTTTCTGTTTTTATATTCAAGTTATATTTTTTGTTTATATGGATTTGCAGATCTACATTTGCGGATCAATCTGTTCTTTCTGTTGCTTACGAAATACTGATATTGAGTTGTTGTCTTCTTTGGTCCCCTTAATAGGTTTAAATGGATTTGGAGACGGAAAATAGAATAGCTGCAATTCTTATGAAAGAGGCAGCAGAGCTACGGCGACAAGCTGAGAAGGAGGGTGTAAATGCTTATCTTAGGAAGCCAAATTTTAGGGGTCGGCCAAATTCACGTTTCCTCACAGCGACAGTTCTTGGAGTACAACAGTGTTAGTTCTGTGGTTGCTTTATAAATGTTTATTTAATCTTTATTATGATATGAAGCTAATGCTTTTGAGCTAGCAATAAATTAGCATGTTTGCTTCACTAAGAATGTTGTTTGCTTGGAAAGTTGATCTCTGTGCTCTCATAAGTTGTGTTTGTGTGTGTTTTCGAATCACGTAAGCCTTGTCTTCTGACAGGATTGTATCTTTTTCCGAAGAAATTCGAGCTTTTTTTTATATTGTTTACAAAACTCGTGAGTGGGTTGATATTGAATCCTAGTCTCTTTCTCTTCTTCCACCTTTTCTCTCTGCAGTTTATCATTCTCTATCCTTTTACTAAATCTTATCCTCCCCTTCCTCACTTCTTGAATTATTCCTCAAAATACTTCTCAAACAACCAGAAATTCTCAAAGAAGAAAAGGTTTCTTTACAGCTCAGGAGTTCCCAACTGTTAAAATTTGACCAAAATTCAGTTGTCATTCCCTGATTTAGGTCCTCTTTAATATAATTAGTCAAACAAGAGATTGGTGGAACTGTTGAACGGGGTTAATGATTTTCTTGGGGTCATTGAATTTTAAACCACTTGTGAGATTCTCTTGTATTGTAATTTGTAAAATGGAAGCTTTCTGTTTCAATTGTAATTTGCAGCAATGGCGAACTTAGTAACTCTTTATTCCATTTTTTACCTCCATTTGGTTTTTAGTGTTGGCAATGTTTTCTGCCTTCTGGTATCAAAATTATGTGATTGTTTTTTTAATTTATCTTCATTATGTCTGCTTGACTTTGAAATTTTCTTCAATCCAGCAAATCGAGCTGTGGAAGTTAATGAGATGTGGCGTGTCCGTCAGAAAGAACTACAGCTGGATGATAGGCTTAAAGGGAGATCCAGAGATAACAGCAGCAGTGATCGGAGCAATAGGGACTGTGACGATTCTCAAAAGCATACAAATAAGAGGCATTCTCGTGGCGAGAGGAGTACAAGCGCTCCATGTTCATCAAGTAAAAGAGTAATTGAAGATATCGCAGATCACTATTCTAGGGAAGTTGAAGGGTTGAAGGATGACGAAATTGATGAATTTTTACACTCAAGGTCTCTCTCTCTCCCTCTGTGTGTGTGTGTGTGTGTGTCTGTTTGTGTGACTTTCTTAGATAAGTGCTTGCATCTTTACATGGATATACGTGCCTTAATCTACTTGTTGGTATGTTGTTTGAACTCACAGATGAATCAATGATGTCAGGGTGAAGCGTGGTAGGGGTGCTGTTGGTTCACGGATGGATGAAGCTGGTCCTTACCTCCCCCCTGTCCCACATTCAAAAGAAAAGCTACTAGCAAGCCCGGATGAAGGTGGAAATGAAAGATGGGAACGTCGTATTGTTCTTGGTCCAGAGAAGCCTTCTTCACTGAAGCCTTGTGATTCTTCTGAAGAGGAGACATTTCAGGATAAGCAGAAGAAAGCAGAGAGAGTTGCCTCAAGCAAATGGCACTCAAGGAAGTACAAATCAAAAGAGAAGTCGAGAGACAAGAAGAAGAGAAAAAGAGAGGAGAAAAGGCACAAGCATCACAAGTAAGGGGTTCCCTCCCC
>JAXBDA010008017.1:0-15947 GCA_036023075.1 Gaultheria prostrata | reverse complement strand
TGGAAGTCCAGGGAAATTATTCCTTTAAATAGGTGACCCTGGCCATTAGGGAAGAGACCGGGTTAGGCCGGTGACCCTTTTGCTCAACGGCTGTCTTTTCGCCGGATCGACTTAGGGAAGAGTACCATGGGCTGCCAACACCTGGTGACTCTAAGTTCGATATTGGATCCAATCTTGAGATTATTATTTGTTGGCCATCGTACTATTTGGTTGTGGTTCCCCATTGTTATTGGATATCATTTCGTGATCACCATTAAAAAAGTATTATTGTTTTATCTTACATCGTGTGTGCCAAATTATGATGATATGATAATTTAATTTAAACTCTGTTTTAGAACTTTATGTAATATACATGCTTTGCTATTCACTGAGCTCGTCAGCTGACGAATTTAATCCACCATCATTTTCAGGAAAATCGAGTTGATAGAGGAGGACTCTGGCGGCATCTTGGGGAGTTTTGTGTTGACCTCCATAGGATGTTACATTCATTTATCATTTTATTTATTCGCTTCCGCACATGTTAAACCTTTTGATAAATTGCATTTTGTTATCACTGGTTAACAATTTTTATTGCCTGGTTCATGGGATGGTGTTCCCCATGCTTATGTTGAGACAAATTTGATTTCTTTTTAATTAATAATAAAGAATGATCTTTTGGAGTTTATTGGATTATTTAATTTGAGGCTGCGTGTTCCATTTTAACCCGTGGTTCACGGCCGGTCATTTCCCAATTTGGGGTGTGACAATGGGAAATACTTGTTGTCGAGTGTGCTATTGCGTTGATAGAATTAACGGAAGTTTGGCACTACGGTGGGTGGATTGTTTGGTTAATCGTTGAGTCGGGGTCATGAGATGTATATGTATGAACGATTCGACACATGTATCATGTTGGACACAAGGTTAACATGAAAACTTAACTAATGACATTGTGGACTTGCAACATTGGACACGGGGCCTAAATGGTAGCCCGGAAGGATACTCGGTTCGTCCTATGGACGTTTCGCGAGGAATGTACCTTTTTCAAGAGGAAAGTGGACACGGGGCCTATATGGTATGCCCGGAAGGATACTCGGTCCGCCCTCCCTGCGTGTCGCGAGGAATGTAATGATGGAATGATAATGATAGTTATGTAATACGAAAAATGAGCACTTTGGACACACGCGTCGTGTCGGGTACGTGTCGGGTACGAGTTGAGTACGGTGGTGTGAACATTGAATCGTTATAAGACTTTCAAGCTTGTCTATCTCTTTTGTGTTATTTGCAAATGCTCTAATCTTGTGTCGGTCCACATCTTCTTGTCTTTACCTCATGTGCATCGCATTTCCAAGTAGGATAGATAGACGTTTTCCTACTGGGCTAGTGAGCTCACCCTTATAATTTCAGGTAACCAGCACGGAGGAACATGACATGGAATGCTTGAAGTGTATGCATGCATTATTTTTGAAAGCTCAAAGGCGGAGTTATTTTGTCATTTTTGAACTTAAGATTTTGATGAGATGATTTTGTAACTTTATTTTGATTCACCTTTTGACTACCGGTTATGTAATAACTCTTGGGATTTGTTTAACTCTATTTGGGGTGCGTGTACCCATAGACATCGTGATTTGTTGACTTTGACCGTGTTGGTCGTATTATGAGAATTTGACTTTGACTACGGAATTATTGACTTCCACGTGGATTATGTTCGTATATTTATTTTATAAAATTGAGGGCGTGACAGGGAAGGAGCTGACCCTGGTATTGACACAGAGGTATTTTGGTAATTTAGGGGAGGAGCTCACCCTGGTATTGACACAGGGGTATTTTGGTAATTTTGGGGAGAAGCTGATTGCGGATCCGGAACAAAGTTAAGACATACCCTACGACTCCTTGGCATGCATGCATGACATCATAGAAAACGCACACAAAATACAGTATGAATGATATGGTAGATAAACAACAGTCCGGCTTTGCGAGCACTCGGATAGCATAATTGGGTGCCCTAAGGCAGGTCTTGCGATAGGGGCACATCAAATAGCTGTGATAATATTATATTATCGTGTGGAAATATTTGTTGCTCTAGTTGTAACCGAACCCTCGCCGGGCTGCCTACGTATCCCGCACTTGGGGAATCAGGTCACTCTGTAGTTCGGACCTCGGTCTGATTTATGAAAATATAGCCGAATTCATTGAATTAACCCTAATGCTTTCATTTTTGGAAGTTTTGTACGACTGTCTGGACGGCTAGTCAAATCAAGGTTGTAGCGATCTCAGAAGATACAGAAAAGACCCAAAGGTAATGGTAGAGCCACGCAATGAACCCGTTTGAAGTACCAAACCCCTTCAGCTTTTACGCTGTGTTGACAGTCTTTTGGTATTCCTTGCCGCAAAACCCTAACGAGATTGACGCGGTGCACAGTGACAGTGTACATTTATTTATAGATGGTTTTTATTGACATATAGACCGACTGAAAATGATTATGCAGTATAAAGGCGTCCGGTTTGGACGTGGGGTTGGCCCGGGCAGTTGTCGGCCCGGCACAGTTCAAAGTATGATTACTACATGCCGAAAGCAAGTAAACAAATGATTGATATTTGAATTCACTTACAGACTCCCAGCTCGAACCCCGGGCGGAGAATCAGACGTATAAAATCGCTTGGAAAATCAGCTATAGCCTCCAGCAGAAACTGGTTGATTTTGACTTGTCAATCGGACAGCGTAACGGCAGGATTAGGGGATCTGGAGTCGGGACTCGGATAGAGTAACGGCAAGACTGGAGGATCTGGACTCGGGACTCGGAAAGAGTAACGGCAGGACCAGGGATTCTACGACAATACGCGGACAGAGTAACGGCAGAACCGGAGAATCTGCAACGATAGTCGGATAGAGTAACGGCAATACCGGGGAATCTGTGACGATACTCAGACAGAGTAACGGTAGGACCGGTGAATCTGCAACGATACTCAGACAGAGCTACCGCTAAGCCCTGACTACCGGTAGTTCTTCTCGGAGAAAAACCGGCAGAGCTTCCACGTAGGTATCTATATCCCGAGATTCCACCTGTGGAATCCGGCAGAGCTTCAGTGCAACTCTGACTACCGAGGTTCCTTCTTAAGAGAAACCCGGCAGAGCTACCGCCTGAAAACTTGAACTTCGGGTCCGCTCGCAAAGAGCCCCCTGATATTTCTCTAAGAAGGTTGGGTTTCAGCTAACAAAGCTTCCCAAATTCTCAAAGAAAAGGTGTGTCGCTGAATGGAGAGTGCCTTCACATAATTATATGGAAATGGGAAAAGTGGCGCTTATTCTATGGAAGCCAATGGGGGTTTGCACCGCTTTGCGCGGTGCAGCCCAGGCTCGACCGTGCTCGCGTACAGTTCTTTGATCCAAAAACATCCAGGGAGGTATCCCTAGGGTTTTGAGGTGCTCTAGACGTTGTGGCAGCGTTCGTTTTTCCAAATTATGCTCCGAAGATAGAGAAACGTGATCGTCTGATTCTCGATTGATTTAGAGCGATGTAAGTGATCAGATGACCAAACGAAGTCCGATGGACCTGAAATTTTACAGGAAACTTTAGTATGGTTAGAAATGAATTATCAATGATTTAGATTTCAAAGATTGGGTCCTAATATCCATGATCATGGAATCGGCCGTCTCGGGAAGTGTGGTGTCCCCGAAAATAGCAAACGGGCTAGAAATCGTCTGAAACTTGACGTGAGACTTAATTTCATCACGATAATCTTAAATATGAAGTTTGGTGAGATTTGGAGTTGTATAGATAAAACCTGGATCTTCTGGCCCTGTTTGTCGGTTTTTACCAGGTAATGGTACAGGGGGAGTGATGGTTCAACGGTCAATCGTCGTCCGATCTTGACGAAACTTGAACCAATCACTCTAAAATATTGAAGTGAGTAGATCCAACGGTCTGATGCTCCATTGGATGTCCCGAGAATATAGTTGGCTAATTGGCCTAAAAACGAGCTTTAGGGAGCTGATTTCTGTCGGAATATGGAAGGGAGAGTTGTGGCCTCCTAAAATGGCATGCTTGTCATCCAAACTATGCACATGCAGATCTTAGATATAAATTGGTATTTAGAATTGATGTCGTGGCATCAGTATCTTGTACCTTTGCCCGTTTACCATTACTGGGAACCGAATGTTCTACACGATAAGGCTGCTTCTGATTTACGATGATCCGACGTCATCGATTGGATTTGATAAAATAGGGGTGGGGAAAAATCCAGTGTCAACACATGGATATCATTGTGATTATATGCAAAAACATTATGTTGTACGATGAACACTTGTGAAATTTTTGGACACGTGAGGGATACATTGACACACTTGTGGGATGCGAGAAAACATTCGTGGGGTATTTGTTGGACACATGAGAAATTATGGTATACACTGGTGCTTGTAAACTACTAGATACACATATTAAGTAGTTGGGAAACTCACGGACACGTGCAAGACACGCGAATACTTTACGGACACTTGGATAAATGGGGGATACGTGGATACGTGTAGGACACATGAGTGCTTGGAATGCTTGATTTCTTGTAAAATGATTGAACATGTGACACATGCATGCTAAATAATACTTGTTGGATGCGCGATATTAAATTGTGGAGTTAATGAATACGTTTCATATGCTCTAAAGAGGATGCTTGAATATTTCTATGTTCGCGAAAGGCAATGAACTTGTGGATCTCGATAGGGGTTAACTAGGTCCATTAGACTTGGTTAAGGGAGCTGTTTCTCCTGTCGTTGGTTGTTGAGAATCATGATTAATGAAATGATATGGAGAACTTGAAGTGAATGGCACGGGGCCCGAAAGGATATGCCCGGATGGCACGGGGGCCGAAAGGGTAGGCCCGGATGGCACGGCGTCCGAAAAGATATGCCCGGATGGCACTGGGCCCGAAAGGGTATGCCCGGATGGCACAAGATCCGAAAGGATATGCCCGGAGTATAATGAATTGATTTAAATGAATGAGATACGTAATGTGAGTGATTTGGACACACGTGACGTGTTGTGTACGTATCGAGTACAATGAGATAAAGGTATATTTAGTGAGAAGTTGGGCATGTATCGGGTATGACGTATTGGTAGCAAGGGAACCTAGTGACTTTATTAGGTATAATTCATTCTATTAGTTCCGCATTAGTCTTATACTTGTTTATGTGATATACTTGCTCATTCCTTTCACTTGCATTTAGCATTGGTGGTACGTGGGTACGCTTAGTACATACATAAGATTAATTTGATGAATAGTGATATTATGATTTAAAATTGTGGTTAGACGGAAGTTCGATATTTTGTTATCTAAATTTTATATCGTAGAGGTGTGCGTGAGTGAAGCGTGAAGTGTTATTGTTTGTTGCTATAATCAAATGATATGCTTGGTAGCTTACTTGCTATTTGTCAACATTATGTTATGCTTCCCGTTCGTTATATCTTGTTATGCATTTATGATTCTGAAACAAGAGGGGATACCTACTAGGCGAAGTGATTGTTCATCCCTTGTTGTTTCAGCCTTTCAGGTATAACCAAGCGGCATGAATTGGGATGCGAGGGCATGACATTTTTGAAGCATGGCATGAAAGCATTTTCATCATTTGAAATTCAAAGTTGTATTTGAATCTCCCTTTTTGAAAGAATGTAACATTTTTTTGGAGGAATAATTTATATGAGAGACGCATACTGAAACTAGGTTTGTCGTTTATTGTCAATATAACGTTGTGAGATGACTTTTGGATTAATCTATGAGTTTATTGAATATCTCACAGAGAAAAATATTTATTCATTTATGTTGAAATTCGAGGGCATGACAGTAGATGGTGTTTAGTCCCACATTGGTTTGGGGCTAAAATATCATGTTGTATATTAACATCCACCTTGGGCTACATGATACCTTCTTACGTATCCCTTTTTACGCCAAGTTTTGGCCCGAAAGAGGGTCCATGGTCAGCCAAATCGGGTCATCATAAATGGTATCAGAGCCATGCCTTGGTCCAAATGATGGGTAGGATGCACTCTGCCACCACGGACACCAGGGGAGGTTGTTGGGAGTATGCCCACCTTGGTCCAAGTGGTGGGTAAGATGCGCTCTACCACCACAGATACCAGGGGAGGTTGTTGGACTATGCAACGAGGATGTTGCATCCCTAAGGGGGGAAAGATTGTGATACCCCAGGTTTGGGGGTAGAGGGTGTTTAGCCCCATATTGGTTGGGAGCTAAGACCTCATGTGGTATGTCACACCCTCAATTTTAGTAATTGAAATGCATATATAATCCATGTGGGATAAGTCAAAAGTCATCCATATAACAGTTGAAAGTCTAAGTTAAATACATAATCCCAAATTATGGTCAACGTGTCTCTAACAAAAGGGTACCCGTACCCAAATACATAACTGTGAAAGGATTTAAAGTTATTACAAATTTCTCATAAGTCAAAAGAGATGAATGAATTATGAAGTTACAAAATCATTTTTGCAAAAGAAGATAAGTGTAGACACCCCAATTTGAACCTATGAAAATCCTCGGCATCCCCGATGATGAAAAATGGACCAATGAAGACACATTGGAGCTTGAGTAAATGCTTGAAAACCTTTCCAAACCCACCAAAATCCATCAAATTACCCTCACAAACCAAAAACCAAGAGAGCCCGAAGCACCTCTTTGGGCACCTAAAGCACATGCTTTGGCCGCCCAAACCAACTTCAAGCGCCTAAAGCTCCTCCTTTGGGTGCCCAAAGCATGCTCCAGACTGCGTGATTCAAAAGCAAAACTTCAACGGGAAAATCATTTTAGAGATATTCTTCGTCGTTTTTGGCAGAGATTCTCCTGGTTTGTTAGGGGACTACTTGAGTACACCTAAAGCACCTCCCAAATTAACCTTTAACCCCTTAAATTAACTTCTAATTCCTTAAACTACCCATTCATTCTCTATAAATAGCCCCATTCCTGCCTCATTTTGAGGATGATCAGCCCACTCCCAAGTTAACCCAAAATTCTGCCTAAATTTCCCCAGAAACCAGTCACCAATTACTCCAATAATCCATGCCTTAGTCTTGAAATACCATAAACCCACTTTATCATCTTCAACAAAGTAAGAAATCCATCCCTCATTGATAAAAACCAAATCAAACACCAAAGTCAATCCCTCTCCATCTAGGAAATCCATATTCAAGCCAATCTTAAACCATTCAACACTCTCAGGTTCTAATCCAAGCATAAACCAAGCTTCCAAAGGTAGAAAACCTACCAAAATGTGTTGAAAAGGTCCCCCTGAGGGAAACCACCAAGCTTTTGCTGGTTGTTGATACCAGTGGAGTGTTTCGAAAGGTTGAGTGCACCAAAAGGAGTTCAAAAACTCTGCACCCAAAGAGTGACTTTGCGCGCCTAAAGCTTCCCCCTTTGGGCGCCCAAACCATCTTTCTATCCTCTTCTATTTTTCATTCAAATCAGTTTGGTTGTGGTTTAAAATCATTGTTAAGATGTTTTGGGGGTGAGAAAATAGTTTGTGTAGCCTCTGTATGTTTCAAAATGGTGCCTAAAGTGTCTTTAAAGTCTTGATCATACCTTTAAATGGGTGTTTTGGAGTCAAACATCAATCAAACCACGGTTTCTAGTCATTTCATGCAAAGAATGAAGTAAATTAGAAGATAGAAGATGCTTGGCTAGGCTGCCCAAACCAGTCTCTTTGGGCACCCGAAGCATCTCCTTTGGGCGCCCAAAGAGTCCCCCTTTGGGCTCACTTGGCAAGGCCTCATTTATCTTCCTTTCTTGTTCAAAATCTATCCATTGATCTTCATAGTCATAAAAAACTTCATTACTTGTTTGAAATCAGTCTTAAACCTTCCGTTTGACCTTTAAATATGTCAAAATCAAGGCTTACAAGCTAGATCTAATGCTTAAACATGGTTTTTAAGAGAAATACTTGAATAACAGAAGTTTGTGAGTCACTTTAAACATAGCTAAAGGTGAAACAAAGGTCAACAAAGGGTTTAAGACATGAGCCCAAAGCAACTTTGAGAGCCCAAACCAGTTGCATTGGGCCCCCAAATCAGCTGCTTTGGGTGCCCAAAGGGACAATAGAGGGTCAAACTGATTTTTGATTAAATGTGTTCCAAAACGTTATTTCCCCTTTTATTATTGTTTCCAACAGTTTATTATTATTGTTTACATCATTCACCATCTTGTTACATTTTGTACATGTCTCACAAGCCTCCACCATATGTGTTATCGCTTTCAATCTTCGTTTACTTGTTCTCCCCCTCTTTACTTGAATAAAGTTTCGAAATCGATGTTTTATAATCCCTTAAACATTTACTAGAGATCAGGTTTAATACCGGGCAAGAGGGGTGCCTTAAAAACCTTCCTCTCTCGTAACTTAGCTCCTGAAACCGAGAAATCATGATAAAGTTTGGCGGTAATAACCTTTTCCAAATCAAGGGCAAAAGAGTCATGTTCAAACAATTTCTCGGGTATGGTCCTCAAACCCGGGTGGCGACTCCAAAACCGTTTTCGAAATCGAGAGAGATTTTTGCGGGGGTGTCCACAATAAGGTTTTCAACATGATGTAATAACTCCACGGTATTAAGCTTTCAAAATCATGCACACAGTCCAAGAATCCACTTCATGCTCCTTGTTGAGTACCTGAAATTGATAGGGTGAGCTCACTAGCCCAGTAGGAAATATTTCTACTAGCGCTAAGGGTATAAAGAATGAAATGTGCACATGGAAATGACAAACATTAATGAGGTGCTCAATGAATGTTACAAACAGTCGATCCAAAGATAAAATCCAAGAAGTTTCTAAATGTGTCTCCTTTCCAATCTATCATGTCATTTGTTACTCTTTCACATTAACAACACAACCACGAAGTTAACCACTTGTTTAAATAGGGAAGCTATCCCTCTGACGGATTTCGTGGGCTCCGTTCACCCTTATCCAGTTCACATTATCCATTATATTCATCAACGTATCCCTTATGTGTCCAAAATAAATGTAAAGTCCTTTTCGTTCCAAAATCACATGTCAAGCATGCGGGGATGATTACGTTAACCTCGGGAATCAAGAAAACAAATAAGTAAGCTCATCAATAAGTTTTAGGGTGTAGGGAACGAATAAACCAAGTACAAACCCGAGCAAGCAACCAAAATCAAAGAAAACAATTTTTGGGCATGAAAGGGTGTTTGGATTGATCCACCCTTAAAGTGTGGATCGATTCACTTTTGTTCCAGAAACGAACAGATTGTTTGTGGATCGATCCAAAGCTCCCTACCAGCAGATTTTTGACAGGTTTTCCAAATGAAAGGGGATCTCATCCCAAGCTCATTTTTGAGGTTCCAAACATCAACTAAACGTAGGAGAATGATACTTTATCAACATATTCATGGATTTAACAATCAAACAAGTAGAATCAAGCTCAATCTAAATCAAATTCATCTCATGAAGATTTCTTTCAAGTTCAACAAGGATTTGAGGGTTAGAGGTAGAAAGCATGCAACAAATCTACTTCATACCATTAGAGGATGTAGAAAATTATTTCTACGTCAAATGAGTGAGCTCCAAATGCAAGAATGGAGAAAACCCTAGCTTTCTAAGCTACCCCAACCCGAAATGTGTCTCCTCCAAATCACGCGTAGGAGATGGATGTTAGGTTGAATCTTGAAGTATAAAAGTGTGGGAGGTGGATTTAGTGTGGGAAATGAAGAGTTGGGGAAAAAGGAGAGGGAGAGTGGGCCAGCTAGTAGAGGAAGAGAGGAGAGTGTGTTGTGTTCTAAAATTTTGGCCCTAACTCACTCTATATGTATCACTCTAACCACACACACACACACCTTGATGTTCTAATGTGTTTCATGTGTACCCAAATGCCACTACCAATATCACATTGACCCCACTTTACACTATTTTCATTTCCTCACATTTCCCCAATATTATTTTTGGAAAAAATCATTTGAAAACATGGGTCCTTACATGGTATATTAACACCCACCTTGGGCTACATGGTACCTTCTTAGGTATACCTTTTTAGGCCAAGTGTTTAGGCCAAAAGGGGGTCCATGGTCTGTCGGGTCGGGTTGTTACAAATCAAGACTGTCCAAATGTAGTCACGGCAACGGGATAAAGAAGGGGAAAAGGGGGCTGCTTATTTAGCTCTTTTTTTTTTTTTTGATAGCCAAAATTCTGCCCAAAGGTAGTGATGGCAATTTCTCCCAAACCCAATGGATACCCGCCCCGCCCCGCCTATTTGGAGGCGAATATTACTCGATTTCAACCAATTAGAGCGGGTATGGTAGAATTTAAAGAATCTTCGGTTGAACATGGGGCGGGTATAATTTTTGGATACTCACCTTTGAATACTCGTATCCGCCCCATTTCAAATTGTATACTTTTTTATGGATGTATCTATATATGCGTCCATATAGTATATAAATGTACAATATCCAATAAGGGATCCCTTATATATTACGGTGCGGGATTTTTTGTTCAATATCAAATTTCGATGATCTGAACAGTTAGATGTATTTAAAACATGTTCTTAAGGTCCAACACAAGGATTTGTCAAAAAAAATACCCGGAAGGGCTTGATTTGAGCATTTTTCGATAAAAATGTATATGTACGTTTGTTCAACTAGTTTGGATAAGGATTTACCCAAATATACCTGAATCCCCAATGGAAGGTGGGTATGGTGGATAGTCCACTATCCCTTCTAGGTATGGAGGTGGAGATGGGGAAGAAATTCCCAATTGAGGATCAAGGGTGGAATAGGATCCCCCGATCCGTACTCTACCCGTTGCATCCTTACCAAAGGACTGTGCTTATAGATTTTTCCTTCTCTTACTTTTCTAAATTAACTCTAGGGTGAAGCCCTTTACATAGGACAGAAGGTAAAAGACCAAACTAGGCATTAGGTTCTTACAAAATTACAAAACTACCATAAGCATTAATTTTAACAACCCAAATTAGGGATGGCAACGGGACGGATATAACCATCCCCGCCTCTAATCCCCGACCCCCATATCTGACTCTGTCCCCAACCCAATCCCTGAATGGGGAATTAGCTCCACCCTCCATCTCCACTCCTAACAGGGATCGGAGATCCCCGCCCCAATCCAAAGATTACCAAATCAATAAAAAAAAAAATACTCCAATAAAATTTACAAAAATACCTCTTAGACTTTACTAACGTATTTGATAACTATACCACCAAATAATAAAAAACATGGCAACAATTTACAATTTTTCACCAAAAATTTCAACCAACCAAATAAAATTACATAATGGTGAAATGTTCCAACTTTGAAGTATTACCAACTAAATTATAATTTGATTATATGTGAGAATTCCAAAGCCATTGTGTATTGTTGTATAGATGTGAAGAATGAAGTGTAATACTATGTACAAGGAGTATATATATAATGGGGAAACCCTAGCAATCTGGACTAATTCTAGACTGCTTAAGTCCTTTTTTGTGTTTGTAAACTCTTATCTGCACCTTTGATGCAGTTCGTCTCTCCGGTTTAGTATCTAATATATTTCCGTTGCACCAAAAAAAAAAAAACAATAATTCAATGAATCTAAATGTGAATAACATATTAGATGTGTAATAAAAACCGGATCACATAATGGGTTGGAGAACGGTTCAGGAAAGGAGCGGGGTATGTAGAACCTGCCTCCAACCTGATCCCCTATTTTTTATTTAATTTGTCCCTCCAAATTCAATCGGATCTCCAAAAGAAATCCCCAAAACTCTAACACGAACGGGGCGGGGACGGATCAGATCGGCCAGAGACCCAGAATTGCCATCCCTAACCCAAACACCATTCGACTCCACACCCTCTCATCTCTGACCAATTGAGCAAAATTGTTAAGAAAATTCAGTGCAACCAACTCTATTGGCAAGGGAGTTGATTCCTTAAGTCAGATTAGTTTTTTGCACCAGATAACATATCGTGCGCGCAACGGTTCCATCCAAAGTTTTCTTGAAAAAATCACGGCGTATATATGTGTACATATTTACAGCTCGTATATAGAGATGGACTACATTAATTTCCGAAGCAACAGGAAAAAAAAGAAGAAGATAGCAAATAGATTAGAGAGTGGACTTGAACTTTCTTTAGAAGGTTATTATTATAATCTATGCTTTACGCATAGAAGTGCGCACAAGTCATGGAAAGCACAATAACAAGGAGAGTCCGGACCGTCCATTGCATTGTTGGACGGCCCGGATGTGCCGAGAGGGTACCACGTGGTACCCTTCCCGTACCCAAAATTTTCTCAATAACAAGACTTGAATGTGAATGGAAGTCACGATCTCCAATACAACTAAATTACACTACTTACCAAAATAAACTACACTTATTTTTTGAATCCATAAAAGGCCAGTCCTCGATATTTGGCAACAAAAATCAATCCCCCCAAAGTTCCCCATATTACGCTATTATAATCTCTCTCACACTCTCTCTCTCTTTCTCTCGTCCCAATCTCCTCCTCCCTCTTCTTATGGATCACCAACCCTCTCATTATATTCTCTCTCTTCCAATCTTGATCACCAAGACTAGACTACTAATCGGTGCATTCTGCTGCCTTCTCTCCCTTCTCATTGTTATCTTCTTCACGACCACAAGCCCATTCCAGCCGCAGTCTCTTCTTGGTATTGGTTTTCTGCCCCAAGACTCTTCCAAAAGCCAAAATCCTACATCAGGAGTTTGTGATTACTCAACTGGGAATTGGATTCGGGACGAAAATTACCCGCTCCACTCTTACTCCGAGGATTGCCCGTTTCTTGATCCTGGGTTTAGATGCCGGAGAAACGGACGGAGAGACCGGGATTACTTGAAATGGCGGTGGCAACCGCAGGGCTGTAATCTTCCAAGGTACGTATGGTTTTTAGGGTTGGGATTCCAACTCCGTTATTCATGCATATACTACTAAATAGACAGCGTCTCGCATACCGCATAACAAATTTATTTAATATAATATTAGTTTATTCTAACTTGACCCATTTATTAATCACTTGGTCGTAACGCATAACATTCGAGACCTAGCACAGTCAATGTGCATGGCTATAATGCGGGTCGTTTTTAATACCGTGCACAATTTGGCCATTGAAGCCAAAAAAAGAAATTCTAAAATTGTTAATTGGATAATTAGGGCAACTAAACTAACGGAATATAATCAAAGGACCAATCATTTTACTTAATAGTACTATAATTTAATAAATTTTGCTTTACTTGAGGCTTTGTGAATCAATTGTGCGTATTGAGTGATGCATGTGTTGTTGTGAGAAACAACTAAATGAGCCAATGGCCCAACAGTATCTGAGCTTTGATTGATTGTTTAAGAAAAATATGTGGTGTCGTCATATAGTTTTTTTTTACAAGAAAAAAATCTAAACTAACATAATCTAACAATACCGCACATCCCTAAGGGGGCTTGAACACTAGCCACCACTAAGAGGGGCAGTTGAGCTAAGAGCTCGTTGGCGTGTCGTCAAATAGTTGAATATTATTTTTTGAAAAAATGCAAACTTTCGTGACTGCCCAACATGTAGTGTCCGTGGCATGGTCATGTCTAGGGGTGGGAATTCCGGACAGACCTGTTATCACAGCACGATGTTAGAGGATTTGGAACCACTACTTTTTTATACGAACAAGAATATGACATGATTTGCCAATACAAAAAATTAAATGGGACGAATGTGTGTTAGACTCGTGTAACTTGATTAAGACACGGATAATTGTTTAATTTTTTGGGTCGACTCGTTAACCCAAAACGGTACGACACGACACAATATCGGGCTATCCATAGACTTACTTTGCCACTGTAATTCTATTTCCCTAAAGATAAGTACCCAACTTTTAATTCTTTTGAATTTCCTGATCAGTAGTAGAATATTTGATTTTTCAAAATTATGTTGCTCAACTTCTATAGGAAAATATCAATGTAATTATGGAAAAAGCAACAAATGCATATTATTATACAGCGTATCACAGGATTTTTTTTTAGGATCAAAACCACTGAACATTGAATTTCCAAATCCATGTGTTTCCATGCTAAAAAAATCCATTTCTTATTTCATGGTTGTTGGTGCAGCATTACTTTTCGAGCAAAATTGAGACTAATGTTTAGTTGTGGCTTAAAGGCATATTTCAATGTCCTGATTTGGCTATTGTTCACTTTTTTTTTTTTTTTTTGGTATTATCATGCGCAAAATTGCCGTGTGTTTGATTTTATATACATTTTTAAAAAACTACTCACTCTGTCCCAAATTGATGGACCCTCTTTCCATTTTGGGATGTCCCAAAATATGTCTCATTTCTAAAAACATCAATCAAAACAGGGTTACTTTCCAGTTTTACTCTTAAAAAGTACTTTTCTCATCTCAATTGGTTTGTCCATTATTTTTTAGTATTTATAATAATTTTTATGATTTTGAAAACTTTGTATAATAAAACTAATTGTCATCTATCAAACAAGATCCATATTGCATACATTTCGAGTTTCATATAAAAAATTAGCCCCACAAAATTGGTTACATTAATATCAACCGGATTTTGGGGAAAAACAGAAAAGACAATACAAAGTTTTACACCCCTTAATAAGTTAGATTCCCCAAAAGGATCCAGCAAATTGGGACGGAGAGAGTACTAAGGATCTTAACAGTGTCAACCCGAACGTGTGAAACAGATCGGGTTAGTGTCAAAATATTTAACATGTTTTTGTTTTGACACGAATCCAAAAAAATATGAAATATGCAATAACACGACACGAGGATGGTATGATACTAGATAATGTCCACCCCAACTAATGTCACATTGGTGCCGGCCGGACTCAATTGGTACCTCTATAAATATCGGATTTACAATAACAATATTAAATAAGGTACTTGAAATAGTATCCTAGGTACTTGAAATAGCATCCTTATAGATTTCAGATGTGTTAGGCTACTTTATCCAATTGAGTGGAACCCCAATTTCCTTCCTTTGAATTTCATAAATTCCAGTGCGACTGTAACAGTTGTAACAATATTCAAAGGGCATAGAAATTAGTTACAGCTTTGTTACGCACACACCATTTTGAAGATACCTGTGAGGAGTGTTTTCCCCGTTGAACCCCTTGGACCTCTCACGGGTAGAGCTGGACGGAAGGAGAGTGTATTGTTTGAACCCGCGTCCCTGCGGCGACCTGCTCCGACGCTCTAGTTGGTCGCCGGAAGTGAAGAAGTCAGTGTATCCTCCAGATTTTAGAAGAGAAAAGAGACCCCTTTCATGTAGTGGGTGCTCCCCCTTTTATAGGCCCAGGGAGACCCTCCCATCCAGCTCTTCCAGTGTCCTTCACGCGCGTCCTTCCTCTTGATCCTAGCATAGGGGTAGGCCATGAGTGCTGCGAGTACCGCCGCCACTCCGGTTGACGTCACCCCTGCGAGGCCTGCAGGGGCGGCAGCCCCAGGGACGTCCCATCACCTGTGGCCTGGATTGACGGGTGCCAGCCTTACCCCGCTTAGTCCCATCAACCACGTGGTCCTCTGACACGGCGAACCGCTGGCCCCATACGCTTGGTAAAGGGTGTAGATCTGTCACAACCGATCGGCCGAACGCTCCGGATGCCGACTACCCCGGTCCACTTCCCACGGGTACTGAACAGCGGGTCACCTGCCGAACGCTCCAAATGCCGACTACCTCGGTCCACCTCCCACGGATACTGACCCGTGGGTCACCTACCGAACACTCCGAAGCCGGCTTCCAAGGTACACGACCCACGAGTGCCGATCTGAGCGCTTTATGCCCGGATTTGGATCCTCGGCTTGCAAAAGGTGGCTGTCTAGGGATGGGGTGCGGGCTGCGGTGCCAAAGCCCCGTCGAGCCCCAGCTAGGACCGGTTTATTCGCCTTGCCCAGCCCAACGCTCGGACAGCCCCGATAGCAGCCCCCGCAGGGGGTGACCTCTGGCCCCCA
>JAXBDA010008016.1:0-15948 GCA_036023075.1 Gaultheria prostrata | reverse complement strand
AACTGCGCATCGACTCCGGTGGCAGGTGGTGTGCACCCGTTGGGAGATGTTTATCGGCTTTAAAATCAACTATTTATGAGAATTGTGACCCGAGTCACCCGCGTGACAGGCGGGAATACCTTGGTTATGGTTAGTTGCGGGCGTTGGAATTCTCATAGCCGCGCTCTCTATTTAAATTCGTGTCTTAGTTAATCAACCAATTGAGTCAAGGGGTGGCTACCTAAGAGCCAGGTTTCACTAAAATTCGTCACTTTGAGTCTCGCACACGTTCACACCTTCCCTGTGGATTCGATAAACCCGGTCTTACCGGTAAAGTGCTACACCGGTCCCTAAGTCCTACGCTTGGGACGTCCTTAATTTTGCCACACGAAATCGGTCAAGCAGATTCCTCCTAAGGAAGAGGAGGTCTTTGATTCAATTCTTCTTAACTTTTTGGTGTCACTTGCACAAGATCTCACGCTTTTCATGGTGTATTGGCTTCGCCAAGTCTATGTGTGCGGGGGGCATTCATAGACCATGTGATTAGTCAAGATGAGCACAAGCTAACCCGGAGTACCCAGTTATCAAAAAAAATAATAATACAAAATGATAGATGGTATGTAACATTATAGTTGAATTTTTTTTATAAAAAATATCAAAATTATAAGTGTGTACTATTTGACCATTAATTAAGTTGTCTAGACCTTGTTTTACATGCTCTAGGAGTGGGTGTTTCATGTTCGTCACCATTTTGAATTTTTGTACAAAAATACTGTATGTTGGGACATTAGCTTAAGACACTGAATAATTTTTCCACGTGTAGGGAGATTATTCATTGTCTATGTCTCACGACCTATAATGTTTTATATAATTTTAAATTTTTTATTTAATAGAGCTAATTGCAATCTATCAAATAAGATCCTATTACAAGCTCAATTATGCACTCATTGCCTCTGCCCTTCCTCACTATAGGCTGTGAAAATCTCCAATTGCTTCTGGTTTATTTTCAATTCCAGCTGAATAATATTGTTTGATACTAAGTTCCATAGTCCATACAGTAGGCATGAGGATATATGCTTCCGATATGTCCATGTTCCGGTTAATTTAATTTGTTCATGTAATTAATAAATTAGTACTCCTATTAAGAGCTACTTGGATGATATTGGCCGTTACACTACCCATGAGTCCGGACCTCCACGTTCCCGATATTTTTTTTATGATCCGAACCGTCCAATGTGTTTAAAATGTGTTTTTAAGGTCCCCACTAGAAATCATCAAAAACAAATACCGGGAAGACCTTGATCCGAGCAGTTTTTCACAAAAACTGTAAATGTACAGTTTTTGTGAAAATGTACAGTTTTGTGAAAAACTGCTCGGATCAAGGTCTTCTCAGTATTTATTTTTGATGATTTCTTGCGGGGGCCCTTAAAAGCACGTTTTAAACACATTGGACAGTTCGGATTTTGTAAAAATAATTTTTAAAACCTTTAGAACACCCAAAAGCTTCCAGTCGGGCTCCCTTACATAGGTTATGTAAGAGATTTTTCGTTCGAGATTGAATGTCGATGATGCGAGACGATCCGAACCATTAGATGTGTTTAAAACATGTTTTTAAGGTTCAATGTGAGGATTCGTAAAAAAAATACCGGGAAGGGCTTGATCCGAGTATTTTTCGAAAACAAAAACATATATGTACGTTTTTATCAAAAATGCTCGGATGAAGTCCTTCCGAGTATTTTTTTTTAACGAATCCTTGCGTTGGACCTTAAAAACACATTCTAAACGCATCTAACGGTTCGGATTGTCGAAATTCAATCTCGAACGAAAAATTCCTTGCATAAGCTATGTAAAGGAGCCCTTATAAGATCATTTCCCTATATAATATGTATAGACGTATAGTACTTATCATATATATCATTGATATCAAAAAAAGTACAACGGATACAAACTAACAACATCAATATTTGCGCTAAAATTAGAACTTTGTGCACAGTTCAGTTCTGTTTCCCGTTTTCTGCATTTGGTCTTTTCCAATCTCTCTCCACACTTTCTCAAGTCAATATTTGTGGCCTCCAATTGAGGGATCCGGGACCACCGGGGTGGTTGCGAGGATGGCAGGGGTGTGTGGCACAAGTGTGTCCTTACCTCCACGTCTGGAGTTCGAGTCCTGCAAGCCCCAACTACACCCTTTGGGTGGCCAGTTGGTGCAGGGCACAGCTCTCCCTGTGGCGTGGAGGGCCCTCTGCCATCCTGTTCACACGGTGGTGTCTGTGGTGACGGCCTGTCCTCACGGACAATAGCTATGGTTCGAACCGGATATTCCACAGGCGGGTCGGGAGCCCTTTTGGTCACGCCCAAGGGAGTCTGCAACGCTGGTCGCCCCCTCCCACCCTTTCTCTCGATAAATAAAAAATAAAAATTTGAGGGATCCGGCATGGCAGCATGCATGCTGTCCCCGGCGATTCCGGGCTGCTCCGGCATCGGCATCGGTCCGGCGATCGGACACGTCCACCACGTAGAGCTCGTCGAGTACTACAACTGTACCAAAAATCAATTTGATCGGATATCGTTAAATGTCTCATCGGAACACAAACAAGTTGAAAAGAATTGGAACACAAATGGACAGAAACACTGGATCAAAACCATTTTTTCAACTTGTTTGTGTTCCGATGAGATATTTAACGATATCCGATCAAGTTGATTTTTGGTACACTTGTAGTACTCGACGAGCTCTACGTGGTGGACGTGTCCGATCGTCAGACCGATGCCGGGGACAGCATGCATGCTGTCCCTAAAGGGGCAGCATGACCCCTGGATCCCCAATTGAGGGAGCCAGTTCCCAGATTACACTCCTAACCTTGTGCAGGTAAGTTCATAAGATTATTTATGGCCTAGCTAATTATTCAGTTAATCTCCATTTAATAATTGATGAGATAATTAGGATAAATTTATGGGGACAGAAGTTTGGGTACATGTTTTATACAAATCGGTTATTTTGGGCCCATTCCGGGTCCCACACGCATGATCATAGATGTTCAGGTTTTCTAGAATAATGTTTATTGGTACCCGGCCAAAAATCTTCTCAATCGATTATCGGTAAATGCTTTATCTGTTCATCAAATTTTAGATTAAGAATATAAAAACTGGATGAATATATAGATGAAGTATTTATCGATATCCGATTGAGTAGATTTTTCGCGGGGCACCTGTAATTTTTTTTTTAGAAAACCTGAACGACTCCGATCATCCGTGTGAGACTCAGATTGGACCTAAAACAACTTATTTGTATAAAATCAGTACCCATACTTCTCTACCCATAGTAGCCTCCGATTAATTATGGCTTCATTATGCAGTTGATCTCCTTTTATAACATTGTGTTGTAATTTTATTTTAATTCTAAATGGGTTTTTATTATGCTCGTAGTGTGGAACTAGTGTCTTTTATCATGACGCATTCGTGTAGAGTTAAGGGGGTGTGCCGTTAACTTGGCTTTTTTATGTGAGAGCTCGAAATCGCGTTGGCTTTTTGTGATCGTTTATGTGATGTATTGTGAGGGGATGACCTGTCCCGAAAAACGTAAAAAGCTGGTTTTTAGCTTTTTGAGTTAGTGGAATGGGACCAAAGTCATATTTGCCGGAAGTTAATTTGTTTTAATCTAATTATATAGTACCGACAACCACAAGGGATTTGCCTAGTGATCAAAGATGTGAGATTTAAGGTTTTGCTTCTCCTAAGTTTTCTGTTTCGAAACCTCTCAGGTACTATCCAATCTTGAGACTTGTCCTTATGGAGTTTTGCTCCGATTTTAATTGGGTTCCACGCATGTGAGCGGTTGAATTGAGCCCTCAGGAGCCAGGATTAGTCGAGGTGCACACAAGTTGATCCGGACACCTAAATTATCAAAAAAAAATGTGGAAAGTACCGAAGATGTTCACACTTCCCAAATTTATATCCACACCCTTTTTTCCGGCCCTATTCTTGCGATATTTCAACATTGTCCTTCACTTATTCAAAATTTTCACACATTATAAAAGCCATTGTCCTAATGGCTAATTTTGGAAAAAGACAAAAAGGAATTAATGGAGTGCCATGGTATAGTACCAACCTAGGCAACAGTAATCAATAACTTGCACCTGCAGGTACCTCTGTTTGAAGGCAAAATCTGCATTATTGCATGGCCCATTCTTTGAATAATAGGACGTCGAAATATCTCTTTGAAATACATTCAATTAAATTCAGCGGAGGAAGGTAGTTGAAAACATGATTGTCATATTGTGTTTCGACACACTTAATTTACCTCACAAAATATCAACATATTGCTCCAAGAATCCTATATATTTAACTTATACTAATATTTGCTCTTTTTTGTTACTACTAAACTTGAGCGCAAGTGGTGACTAGCTCATGCGGTAGAACTCTTAGGTGTCCCACACTGCATCCCGGGATCGAGTCTCATTTCCTCCTTTCCCATGTAATAGATTAGGAATGACGAATGATATAAAAAAACTTGAGCAAATCCTTAATAGGTATCGGTATTTGACTACATTGTCTAGCTAGTACAAATTCTGGATAAAGCATTTGTCTTGTGAAATATACTATGGAAATCAAGAGCAGACCATTCAACTACTGCGTGCACGCGCACACACAATTTACCAAAAATAAAAAATAAAATATTGCACACATTCTTAGCTTGTTCCATTTTTCATGTATAATACATTTCGGTAACCATTTTAATAAGTCAATATTTTATAAAGTCATGCACTCTTGCTCCTCCTATATAGTTATGACTCTTTGTGCATGGTTCACTTACCCATGTTCAAGTCATAATTAAAGAGGTTACAACATATTGATATTATGTACCATGCATAAAGGAGTAAAGTTATGCATTTTTTTTTATTAGTTACAATTTTTGTGGTTCAATTTATTGTTTGTTTCGATGTAGTAATTAATTAGGTAATGTACTATTGTGCTTTTCATTATATCTAACTCACATGGAACTCTATAGATAAGCTATAAGCGTACATTTCTTAAAATACCTCATTGATTTTGATGATAACAAAACTGATTTTATTAAATGAAAAATATTTGATATTTGATACTCATTAGATTAATTGTTTATTTTGTAGGATTTGGTTGAGGTACACAAAGAGAGATGCTACACCAAATTCCTAGCTATCTCCAATAGTCAAGATTTTAATTGAAAGGAAAAAGATTAAAGACAAATCTTTTTCTAACTTTTTATTGGCTCAAGCACTCCAAATGAAATATATAATGTTGGAAGATGTTCAGATTATAGAAGTGTGGATCGGCTCTTGTTGTGGAAAGAAGTTCTCTCAATTTCAAAAAGCTAGAAAGCTTTACAAGGGAAGTCTAGTAAATTGAGAAGTACATCATGGCTGACTAATTGATTTCAAACGGCTAATTCAAATGAATGGAATGATTGGCTGCATGATGAAAGTTCCTAACAGCAAGTGGGATTCAAATCCTAAATTGCATTTGGCTTGCAATAAATGGAAATAAAATAATTACTACATGGGTTTCCAACGGCTAGTGCAAAGGGAAGGTTTTGGTTGGCAATTGGATTTGTTCAATCAAGGCAATAATCATGGAGTGTGGTTCTGACATTCATATGGTGAAGCATATATATACAAGGCAAAGGAAGATTAAAAAGGGATGCACACAAAGAGAACTTTGAGAGGAAAAATTTACTTGTGCTCTTTATCCATTCAACTCCAAGCTGTATTTTGCATATTCTACACTAGTTTGAGTGTTCTATTTTGAACCTTCATTGTAAAAGGGATTGTACACCATTGTTTATCCTCTTGTGAGAGATTACTTTTTGTGAGTGATTTTGGAGATAAAATCACTTGAGAGTTAGGTGTTACTAGCACCGGAGTCAAAACTAGTTTGGTACCGGAGTCAAAACTAGTTGGAGCAATTGGGGATAAATTGCTCGTTGTAAAGGTTTCTCTAGCACCCGTGAAGCTAGAATGTGTTACTATTGGAGATAGTGCAGCAAATCCCGAGTTGGACGCTTGGGGAGTGGATTAGGCCGTGAAGTTGCGGACTGAACCACGATAAATCTTTGCGTTCGATTTCTCTCTTCCCCTTTACTCTTTATTTTCTGTCATATATTAATGCATGCATGCTTGAATAATTTAATTTTATTATTGGGTGTTGCACTTTGTTTTTAATTCCGCATTATTTTTAAGATACACAATTCACCCCCTCTTGTGTATTACTACGTGGGCCAACAGCCTTAAATTAATCAATTGAACATTGAATCTCTGCCCATATCTTGTGTGTTACTACGTGGGCCAACAGCCTTAAATTAATCAATTGAACATTGAATCTCTGCCCATAATTTGCTTTCGGGATATACTTTTCTTACACTTGTTTTGGACCTGAAGAAGATTGTGAGCAGCCCCTTCTGACCACTACTAAAAAATAATCTTTTCATTGTTTCCAATACCTGAATGGTATTTCGCGCCCTCTAATTGCCTCTCCTCCTCCTCATTTTTTTCCCGCAGCAGTTTTCATGTAGGGATAGCAATTTCTCCGTATTCAGTGGATATCCGTCCCGCCCCGCCTATATGGAGATAGGAGTAATCCATAATTTTCCCACAACAATAACGGATATGGTAGAATATGAAGAAAACCTGCTCGGATATTTAGCCATAATATTTGACCACTGTGCGCCTTCTAGACAAGTCCTCCCAGTAAAACCAATACAACGTTCTGTCAAGCTAATTAATACCACAATGACCAAACATTAATATTAAAAACGTGCAATGACAAATGACCAACTTGATCTTATAAGTTATTAATTAATTAACGAATTAGTCCAATTGTTGAATACAAGGGCTTTGAAGTTGCATGATTGCATCACGAGCTGAAGAAATAATCTGGACTTACGTACGTTGCTACCCTCATTAATTAGCTTCTTCGCGGAAGAATATCTAGAAGCGAAGAGAGCATACTATACTATTTTTTTGTCGAATTTGTTGTTACGTAGATTGACTAGTTATGCCCATAACTAGTCAAAAAACGACCCGTCTAGCCTCCGTCCTCACGTTCGCAATGCTTTCGAGGAATTGTTAAAGTGATTTGGGGCCAATTAACGGTACCGGACATCCACAACGATCAATGGTTGGGATTCTCTCCCGTAACTGTTTCACTATAAAAAATACTATCAAATACGGTGACTAAAATTGTGAAATAAAATAATTTACTTGCTTAATTATTTACTCGCTACTGGCCGAATGACATTCAATACGTAACAACTATTCAGAACATTGAATAGTGAAGCAAGCAACAATCAAGAAATCACAACTAATCCCATGGGGTCAGCCTCGCTCCTAAGATATCAGATTCGATTCTCGTTACTAAATTTTTTTTTGGGCTTTCTCACACCACGCGTAAGTGAGTGAAAAGGCTACAGGAGGGAGTATAAAGCTTAGTCTGAGATGCGCGAGCTAACTCGAGTCACTCTGCATTCCAAAAGAAAAAAAAAAATCACATAGTAGACACAACATATAACAACTTAATCCCCGTTAAAGCCTTTGATTGTCCCTAACGCATCTCTTCAATATCCATGCCATATCCGAAGTTTAAAAATACGAAAATATTAGTGTTAGATACTCCCTCCGTCCCATTTTGTTTGCTCACTTTGATTATGTGTGTCTTTTTAAAACTCTTGTAGTTTTCAATTTATAATGTATTTTATATGCAATATGGATCTTATTCGATAGATCTCAATTAGTTCTATTAGACAAATTTTTTAAAATTTTTAAAAACATTATAAATAAAAAGATATAAATGTTTGAAAATGATATGGATATTCGTAGTGAACAAACAAATGGGACAGATGGAGTAGTTTATTTAGAATATCAAAAAAGTATCAATTGCCTATCCATAGCCGACAAAAAAATAATTCATGGTGAGTTTATCGAATGATGAAATCAAAACATTTGCTAAAATCATGATTTTACCGGATGGTTTACTAATTTGCTAAAATCTAAAATCTTGGTTGGTTTTAGCAAATCTTAGTTCAGTAGTTTCGGAGTACTGCCACGTACTTAATGTCGGTAGGAACAGTGCGGTTTCGGACTTCAATAACTGTACTTTCATACGTAGAATATTAGAGATCCCATATGTTAATTCTCACACCTGTAATCGATGACTAGCTAGGAAGCTCACCATTCTTGAATTAGCTCTGTAGCTCGTTGATTTTTCTAAACAAATGTAGTACTGTACAACGTACGTTCCTTAACACATTATAAAAAGGTGGTCGATCCATTCTCCCACTCCATTCATTCATATCATCTCTCTCTACATTTCCCAAAAATGGTTGCTCCGGTCATCAACGAGTCCGTCGATGAAACCTACAACAGGGCCAAAGAAATAAAACAATTCGAAGACACCAAATCCGGCGTTAAAGGCTTCGTTGACTCGGGCGCGACGAAGATCCCAAAATTCTTCATCCACCCGAAGGAGAGCCTGCCCTCTCCCACACCCAATGCCGTCACACCGCTCGAGCTCCCATCGATAGACTTCTCGGGGGCAGAGAGCGGTGGTGAGAGGCGGAGGGAGGTGGTGGAGGAGATAAGGAAGGCCGCGTCGACGTGGGGTTTTTTTCGGATGGTGAACCATGGGGTGCCGATTAGTGCAATGGATGCGATGTTGGAAGCTACTAGAATGTTTCATGAGCAAGCGACGGAGGATAAGAAGGGGTTGTACTCAGGTGATGCGAGGCTGAAGGTGAGGTTTACTAGTACTGTGCCTACGCGTGAATCGGAAGTTGGTTGTTGGAGGGATATTTTGACTTGTGTCTTCCAAGATGATTCTTTGGATTCTCAAATTGTGCCTCCGGTTTGCAGGTATATATTTTTCAAAAAGTCTAGGTGCCCCGAATGGATACCCAAAATGTATTTAGAATTTGAATTTTAACAGTATAGATTTGCTTCAAATTAATCTGAATCGTTGGATTTTAAATTCTAGGTACTTTTCTGGATCGTTCCGATTCACTTGAAACTCTCATTATTATTTCGTGGGATTTACACGCATCTGACTAGTTGAAACACATTTGTCCTTGAATTAGTATATACGTGCATACATATATACTGATTTTATCATTCGGCAAACTCACCTTAATCAGGGAAAATTTTGTTCTGAAAGTGAGAGGATGGCCGAAAAGTTGCTCGATAACGTTGGCCGCCTCTAGGGGTGGCTGGCTGCTAAGGGTAGCATTGATAGAGTTGACCGCCTCTAGTTGGAGATGGACACTGACGGTCACCGACGACTTAAGATTTGAGGAGGTGGTGGCTGGTAAGGGTAGCATCGAGATCTTGGGTGGTGGGGAGGAGGGTTCAACAAAGAAAAAGAAAAATGAAAAAAGAAAGATGGTAGAGAAAGTAGTAGGCTAGGTTTGTGGTGGAGTATTATTTTTGTCTTTTTTTTTTGGTTTAATTTTTTAATTTTGTTGAATTTGCGTCATATTTTGTTTTAAAAAAATTATTCAACTCAACGACCAAGATAAGAAGAGTAAATAAGTCGGCTCAATACTTACAATTATTACTACAGAAATGTGATTATATACCTTATTTTTAGGACAAGTGCTTTTAGCTATTTTAACTAGTAAAAAATACAAAATAAGCTCTCTCTAGTGTTGTGCTTTTAGCTATTTTAACTAGTCAAAAATACAAATTCAGCTCTCTCTAGGTGAAATAATACAAAATAATTTATCCAATAAAGCAAAGTAACTCTGCACATTCAAAGAGTTACTATTCACCATCAATAACAAACCCTCCGTCCCAAAATTATTATCCCAATTGCACTATTCACACTTTTTATTAATGGGTTAAATATCTACTTGCCCCCTTAAACTATCAAAAAAAATTTTACTTCCCCCTTCAACTATCATTTTCTTCTTTACTAAGGACAAATCACGTTTTCCATCCAAAATTTGTGACGAAAACCATTAAACCATTTTTTTTTTGAACTTATGAAAAAAGAGAGAGGGTAATATGGACATTTCCAACCAAAGCTATAGAATCGACATGTATGTATGCGTCTATGTGTGCGTCTGTCTGTATCAAACGAAGAAGAAGAAGGTTGAAGGCGCAATGGAGAACATAAACGAGAAGAGGCTGACTAGTCTCTATCTCCGGCAAAGAGATTTCCTGAAGGGTTTTCAACTCCATTGGTCACCAAATCTAGGGTTTTAAGGATGGCATGGATCTTGAGGATCCCACCGAAAGAAAATCGACCTGTTAGTGGATCTTAGACTCTCCTGTTGAGCTAGACGGAACTAATAAAAAGACTAATATAGCCTCGGGACTAACTTTTCCGTCCATCAAGTGGATGGAAAACATGATTTGTCCTTAATAAACAAGAAAATGATAGTTGAAGGGGGAAGGGAATTCAATTGGCAGTTGAAGAGAAGTAAAAAAAAATTTGATAGTTAAAGGGGCAAGTAGATATTTAATCCTTAAAAAAATTGTCTAGTACAATTTATAAGATTTTTAATTTTTTTTAATAGAACTATGTAAACTCTATGAAATAAGATCTATATTGTATATTAAAAATATTTTAAATTAAAAACTATAAACATTTTTTAAGAGGGGCAAATAGTGGAATTGAGACAATTATTTTGGGATGGAGAGAGTGTTGCTATTTGTTATCTATACTTTTTCCATCACTGGGTAGATACTAAAAGTAAAAGAACAAGAAAGCAAAAGTATATGTATAATAATAGATGATATGTAACACCAAGGGTTAGATGAGTTGGTAAGGATTCCTCCTAAGGAAGAGGAGGTCTTCGGTTCAATTCTTCTTAACTTTTTTGTGCCACTTGCACAAGATCTCATGTTTTTCATGGTGTATTGGCTTTGCCCGGTCTATGTGTGCAGGGCATCCATAGACCCTGTGATTAGTCAAAGTGAGCGCATGCTAACCCGGACCACCCAGTTATCAAAAATAATAATAATACAAAATAATAGAAGATATGTAACATTATAGTTGAATTTTTTTATAAAAAATATCAAAACTATAAGTGTGTACTATTTGACCATTAATTAAGTTGTCTAGGCCTTGTTTTACATGCTCTAGGAGTGGGGTGTTTCATGTTTGTCACCATTTTGAATTTTTGTTGTACAAAAATACTATATGTTGGGACATTAGCTTAAGACACTGAATAATTTTTCCACGTGTAGGGAGATTATTCATTGTCTATATCTCAAGACCTATAATGTTTTATATAATTTTAAATTTTTTATTTAATAGAGTTAATTGAGATCTATCAAATAAGATCATATAGACAATTTTGTCTGAGATCCCAAATAATGAAAGTGAACAAATAGTAAGGGATCGAGGGAGTAACTTTCAATAATTTAGGCCAGGAAACTTATGTACAATTACCATGAAAACTATATTAAATTGAACAATCAATTATGCAATTAGTCCAACTAAATGTCCCGTAATTAAAAATAAACCAATCAGTGTCATCAATTGCAACCCCCCAAAAAAAACCAGAAATAAAAATATTTTCTGTCAGACTGAATTAGAAATAATATTACGTGGGGTATTATTATACAACATGAGTAACATGTGGTTATGGGAATGTATTAGGTTTGATTATTAGAATTGAAAATTAGTTGGGTTCACCAGCCTACGTGCTTAGTATTTCGGATGGATACCGCGCGTGGACAATGCCGTGATATTTCAATTGTATCGAATTGAATTAGGATTCTGATTTTGAATCGCGAATTTATCGTTTCATTATCTAATAACTTAAATTTGAGTTGCAGAAAAGAAGCGCAAGAATATGTGAAGTGCATGATCAAGCTGAGGGAGACAATGGCTGAGTTACTCTCAGAGGCATTAGGGCTAAGCAGTGAGTACCTTTCAAGCATTGAGTGCATGAAAAGTGAAGCACTGGCATGCCTTTACTACCCATTCTGCCCTGAGCCAAACCTCACAATGGGCAATGCCAAACATTCAGACACAACTTTTCTAACAGTTTTGCTCCAAGATCATAACATTGGTGGTCTCCAAATTCTTCACCAAAACCAGTGGGTTGATGTCCCTCCGATCCATGGCACCCTTATTGCTAACGTTGGCGACCTTATGCAGGTACACTACAATTTTTCTAGTTTTGAATCGAATCAGTCTCGCTGCAGTCTGTGAATGGACTGTAGAGAGCAATCTTTGTGATTTTTGCAGTCCAAAAGTGTTCTGAATCGTTAGGTTTTGTTAAAAGTTTCTTCTTCTTCTTGCCTGGAAAATCTTTTTACAATTTGGACTATTGATTGCTAAGATTGATGTCGACCCAGATGAAAAACAGCTACTTCCAAGCACCTCTCTCAAACCTATTCCAATATAAATTACTTAATCATTCATCTTTTCTCTAATAAATTTCTTGTTCTTTTCTTCTTGTTTTTTGTTTTGATTTTAGATAATTTCCAATGACAAGTTCAAGAGTGTGGAGCACAGAGTGCTGGCTCAACCTATAGGACCAAGGCTGTCAGTAGCTTGTTTCTTCTACCCCAGCACCAATGCAATTTCTAAGCCATTTGGACCCATAAAGGAGCTTCTATCAGAGAAGAATCCCCCACTTTACAGAGACTTCCTAGTCCATGAATACATTACCTATTACAAGCTCAATTATGCCCTCATTGCCTCTGCCCTTCCTCACTATAGGCTGTGAAAATCTTCAATTGCTTCTGGTGTATTTACAATTCCAGCTGAATAATATTGCTTGATATATACTAAGTTCCATATTGTAAGCATGAGGTTATATGCTTCCGATATGTCCATGTTCCGGTCAATTTAATTTGTTCATGTAATAATAAATTAGTACTATGTTCTTCTTAAGAGCTACTTGGATGATATTGGCCGTTACACTACCCGTGAATTATGGTGAGATTCCATAATTGTTACTTGTATAAGTACAACAAAGATATATGTAGTGAATAATTGAGAAAGAACATGTTTCAAATTCTGGTAGTTTCCATGGCCATTTTCAACGATAAGAGAATTTATATATAGTTAAGAAAACAAATATCCTGCAAAACCATCAAAGTAGAGATATGTAGTTTTATTTAGATAGGGGGTCCAAGTTACAACAATAGTCCAAGAGATAAAAGATACAGAAATCACATCACGACCCACTAGCTAGATCCATATCTAGCACAATACCAAGATTTCCATCTAAAACAAAACAACTCCACGACGTTCATAGGCATAACAAGGCTTTAACATCACTGAAAAATACGGAGACACGGAACTCGACCAGAGAAAATGTCACAAAACGCTCTAAGAGACGGGCTCACTTGCATAGCACACGTCCTTGTGAGTATTCTATGACTCTTTCAATGGTTGATTTCTGTGTTCTTATGGACCTAAAGTTCACAGCCTAAACCAATCGAGGACCTGGCTACCATCAAGTCCTCGAGCCAAGTATTTATCATCGTATTCACTAGGGGAGATAGCCCTGTATCGTGGTGGAGTGCCGTCTGCCAAAAGCTCATTTATCGGCCCATAAACTTTGTAATGGTTCTTTTCACTTGGAAACAGAAGACATGAACATGATATCCTCGGACCAACCGTTCCAGCAAGGACTCTATGCTCGACGCTCTTGAACTTGTCATTAGTAACAAGCTGCAAATTCAAAATCGTTGAAAAAATAGTTGAACTTAAGAGTTGCCCGAATTAAGTCAGTGGAATTTGAATTTCCAAATGTAATTTTGTTTTCTCAAATTTACCTGTAGGAAATCGCCGATGTTAATGACAAAAGCACCCTCCATGGGGGTGACATTGACCCATTTATCCTTGTGAAGAACTTGGAGGCCACCAATGTTGTCTTGCAGTAGAATAGTGAGAAAAGACGGATCCGAATGCCGCGTTAAGCCCAAAGCCAAGTCGGGTTGAGGGCAAGGTGGGTAGTAGTGGCACACGAACCTGTGCCTTTCCATGCATTGAATGTCTTCAAGGTAGTCACTTTGAAGCCCAAGAGCCTCTGAGAGCAATTCAGATAATGCATATCTCAGCTTGGACATGTAGCTCAGATACTCCACAAAAGCCTCCCTGCAAAACAAAAACAGGAAAGACACACAGATATATTTGTGGTCACGAGCTAAATGCAAACATTTGTAAAGGCCACTATACGTTATTAACGCTTCTCAATTTTCATTATAAGTTGGGGCAGTAACAACATTCTTAATCATGGGTCCGATGCTTCAGGCAAAACCCAAGTTCATTTGGAGGACTAATTTCACCATTAGCGAGAGACTCCAATTAAAGCTGGGACTTGACAAAGTTCCGTGTGAATTGACTCAATAAGAATTAATAAGACGGGATGGGTATTACTTCTCGGTGATTGATTTTGCAAATACTGCAGAGTCCGTTTCAATCAACGAATCACAACCATGCTAGCGAAATCACAGTAAAGAATCGAAAAACAGGGCAGATCATTTTTATTTTTTTGATGATGGAGGAACAGCGCTATAGCCAAGCCTTTTGGATCCAACTGCGCAACCCAAACCTCCGGGGAATTAGCATAGCAACACATCGCCAAAGCCCCCTACTTAAATCAGGGTACTCACCTAGCGGGGAATCGTAGCCTGACATCTGCGGAACTACTGGGGCAACCCAAGGGCCGATCATATTGTTTACATGATCGGACCGGTAACGAAATCAATTTGAAATAATCAACAAAAAAGAAATGTACCTGCAAGCTAGAGGCAAGGACTGAGGGTCAGAAATGGTTTTATCAAAGTCAATAGCAAGAGTATCCCTCCAATGAGCAGTCTGGTTGACATGGAGAGCCGAGGTAGAGTAATACTTCACCTTATTATCCCTCGAGTAAAACTCCTTCTTCACCTCACTCGGCTGCTCATGAAACCTCTTAATACTCTCCAACAACCCACTCATCACACTCAACGGCACCCCGTGGTTCACCACCTGGAAAAACCCCCACGTCTCCGACGCCTCGCGAATCTCCCCCATGATCTCCGCCCTCCGTTTCCCGCTCTCCACCCCGTCTAGGTTGATCACCGGAATTTGAAGCTGTTCAGTTGATATCTCCGACGGGTCAGGGCGGCTCTCAGGCGGTTGGACAAAGATGCTTGGGAGCTTAGCCACTCCGGCATCGATGAGGCCTTTGACTCCGGTTTTCGATTGGTCGAAAGCGATCGCTTCTTGGGCTCTGTCGTGGAAAACGGATTGGTTGGTCATGACCTCGGCCATTTTTGTGTTTTACAACGTAAGTTTTAAGGTATTAAAGATTGAGGAATTTGGTATTGTATGAAGGTTTAAGGAGTGTTCATATATATATATATAGTAGTGTATGGTTTTACCTTTGAGAAATGATTGGACGGTTGAAGAAAAAATAATGAGCATGCGATGCACACTAAAGAGTTAAATAAAAGTGTGGTATCGCGATGCACGATAATGGATCATCTTATTATATGCAAAGATGTAGTAGCAGAATCAACTGATCGCTATTGAGTGGCAAACACTCCAATACTATTTTTAATTTAGGTTTTGATTTTTGCACTCTTTTTCATTGTTTATACTTTAGTTTACGTGAATCATCAGTGCCGTGATAATGTGGTGACGTGATGCCGAGCGCACATTTCGGTCAAAAGTGTCCATATTTCTCCTAACGCTTTCCCTCTCTCTCCTATCAGATTTTGGTTTTGTTCACTCTCATCAAATGAGGATGAACATTACCCTCATTCTAATTAGTGAAAAAAGTATGAGATCCATGGAATCAATACATTTTTTGATAATAATGGAGTTAGTTTGTGACAAACCCCACACTTTTTCACCAACCAAACTCAAGGTAACATTCACTCTCTTTTGGTGAGCGTGGATGAGGGTGAATAAAATGAATTTAATTTTGTTCATCGTCCTTAAAAGAAGGTGAACAAAACCATCTTTCTTATTGGTTGAAATAATATATATATA
>JAXBDA010008015.1:0-15954 GCA_036023075.1 Gaultheria prostrata | reverse complement strand
TAGAACCACCATTAGGTGTGTTGCTGGGAACACCTCCATTCGATGAGAATAAAAGTACCGAGAATGGGTGAAATTATGGATATAATTGTAGGGATCTATGTATCCTGGTAGAGGAATGCGGGTCCCAAAATTCCCGGGTATGAAATGAGAATACCAAATGATAGTGACGAGATGATAGAATGATTTTATGTTATTGAGAATGAGGTGAAGGGAGCCCTATCGTCGAGTTATTAATGAAGTATTGTTGACACGAGGAATGTGACGAGAAGAGTTTTGACGGAAAATGTTACTTGGATATATCGATCTCTAACAACAAAACTTTTCATTGAAGAAAAGGAGTTTTATGAGTACATAGTCTTTTAAATTCTTATTAGGGTCTTATGTTGGTAGTATTTGCTCATCTCTTATTTGCATCTCTATATATCCTTGTGCTCATCCCATTCTTTTTGCATTTAGCGATAGTAGATGGATTTTCCTACTAGGTTAATGTAACTCACCATATCATTTTCAGGTACACATCATGAAGCATAAAGTGGAGTGCATTGGATGTATAACATCTTTTGAAAGCATACATGAAAGGAGTCATTTGACGATCTTCTTGAGACATGTATTTTCTTTCTTTGTGGTGAGATTTTTCAGGAGTAAATTGTATTATTATTTGAGGAGTTGTATTTATTATTTGATAAGAAGAATTCATTATTGTCTTTGAAATTGAGGGCATGACATAAATATTACTGGGAGAGGGGAGGTCCGTATTTTAAGCCAGTCAGGGATCCCTGACTGGATCCTTATTGTATTTCACTAATAATCACAGTGATAATTTCTAAGAAGAAACAAGGGCAAACTTCATTGACACCCTTGAGGTTTGCCATAATGACAGATGTCCAACGTATATAAACCCCATGTGGTTATCTCACCTTCACCAACCAACAATATTTCGACCAAATACGTGATACAATAAGCCAAAACTGTATTATACTGATAAATTCATCCTTTTAACGACCTAGTAAATAGTAATTAAAAAGCTGTTTTTGACCAAAAGCAATAAATTTATCCTTTCTGACAAAAAAATAAAGAGAAGGTTCTTTCAAGGAATAAAAAAGAAATAGTTCCTAATAAATTTTAATACTATTTTTTTTTTTATTAAAACAACTCCTCCAATGGAGAAAAAAAAAGTCATTTTGATAAAAATAAGTGGGAGTTGTTAGTTGTTTACCTTTTAGTATCAGAAATGGTGAATGTAGATATAAGTTATGACTCATTCTAGATGTGTTTGGACAAAACATTGGTGATTGGGTGTGTTGATGAAATGGAAATAGATTTCATTTTTATTTCTCATACGTGAAGTGGTACCTGTCACTACGAACAAATCTCATGGGGCGTTAGTGAAATTTACCCAAGAAACATGTAACAATTTGGATTATTTGGAAGTTGTTTTTGGTAAAGAAGATTTTTGCATTATATTACCAAAAACGAGACAAGATTATTTGGAAGTTTGAATCCGTTTGTTGTTATTGGATGGTCAAATCGTAATAAAAAGTACTGGTCTGAGATATTGTTCGTGATCTCGCATAATGAACAAATTTAAGAGTCAAATTCTACGTAATAGTAGAAAAAACAAAAAAAAACTTTAATGAATCTCATTCTTCCTTGACCAAATAGTAACTAGCTAGGCTGATCCGAGGCCAAAATGAGAGATACATATCAAATTGTGGGTGTGTTGCTGGGAACACCTCCGCAATATGCCTCGAGTGTCAATGAAGTGTCTAAAAGATGTACAAATATTTTATGGGTTGGGTATAAGACACCTAGATAACTTAGCCGTCCGGATAAGAGCTTAAATGGATGAATTTGGCTTGGTTAGGGTGCACAAAATGCATTCGGATAAGTTTTCCCCCTTCCGATTTAATCCGGCCGAAGGAGGGCGTGGGGGGATTAAATTTGGACAGCCTCCACCCTGACAAAAAATAATCCATCCGAATAAGAAGTGTTTTATCCCCCATCCTCCCCCATTTACTACAAAACAATCTTATCCCCCCATTTTATCACTCATACGAACCAAGCACTATTTTATCCCACTTTTTGAAAGGTCATCTACAAATATAAAGGAATATTGAAAGATCTTTAATATTCTTTTTTGATTTTTATTACTAGAACTTAGGCTCCACTTTGCATCACAAGTATTAATTTACTGATATTGTGGCTATTATAGTTGGGTCTCCTTGCATTGCATAGAAGACCTCGCTTGTTCTATGCTAAAGAAATGTGGAACGTGGACGGGGCTAATTTGCGCACATATTGATTATATTTTCTCTCCAATCTTGTTAAAGGTAAGTCTTTCACGCAGAGGTAGAACGTAAAATTTTGAATTCTAATGTTGGTAGATTAGGATTATGGGGTATATATATCATCTCGAATCACGTAGTCATCATGAATAAGGAATAGCATGTGGCACACCTCCCAAAAATTTGAAGTTCGAACCCATTTATTGCTGTTAGAAAAAAAAAAAACCATTTATTTTTCATGGATAAAGCATAGAGTCGAAGAGTTTAAATAATATTGCTCTTACATATCATCCTTGATTTCACAATAAACAAATTAAGAGTCAAATACTACGGAGTGATATTTATTAGTAGTCACATACAAAAAAGAAAAAGCTTCAATCAATCTCAGTCCATGTACTCCATATTTAGGAGATTCTCATGATGCTAGATTGCAATTGTGGGACATATCATCTGTATCGTTGCATAATTCTGTGTAGAGCTTTGTATATATGGAGTGTTTGCGATAGCTTTTTCGTAAATTTTAGATTGTTGATTTTGCTTCAAATTTTAGTGAAGTTGTGAAGCATGTTTATATAACTTTAGATTTTGAATTAAACGTTACAGAAGCTGAAGAGTAGTGTTTGTTGTAAAAGCTGTAAAATAAGCTTTTTGCTGTGGATTAATCGATTTTATCTTTAACCAAGGCGCAATTGGTAAAATGGAACGAAATATTTTTGTCTTTACGTTAATCACGGTTTCTCGGAATCTGTATAAGAATCTAAATCATAGCTTCTAAAAAATAAGCTTTTGTTCCGATTCAGTTGGAACTAATTTGTCTAGCTACGTAAAATAAAGTGGTTCATCAACCGAAAAAAGAAAAATGAAAAAAAGGAAATAATACACTATGGTTTATGCCAAAATCCAAAATACAAACAGAGAAGGAGTCGTCATTTTAATTTAGGGGTGGCAAAAATTGTTCCTAAGTGCGCCAATGCACTATGGAGCTATAGTGCACTTCATGATGGACTTCATCAAGATCTCATCGTCATGATCCGAACCGTTCAAATAGAACTAATAAGATGTCGTTAGCAACTTGATCGGATGACATGACGATCAGATATTTTATTTCTTTATTTAATCTTTGGTGCCAATGGCTTTGCCTCAAAGTAATTTTTCCGTCACGCTATCAGCCTCTCACTTTAGTTAGCAACCCTCCAGAGAACCAGAATTATGGCCCAAAGAATAACATAGAGTGGAAACCAAGGAAGAGCTCAAACAGAATTGTGGTACAAGATAGTGACTTATCTTTTTGGTTGGTTAACTTTTTCTAAGCTTTTGGTCATAATATTTATTTTGCAGTCACTCTTCCTGGCCAGAGAAATAAAAAAATACGGAGTATATAAATTTTATAGATTGAAGTCATAAAAAAAATTTAGAAGGCACAAAAAGTGACACTCAAGAAAACAGCCTTTTTAAAGTTATTTTCATTTTTAATGAACTTTAACCTTTAAAAAGTTTTTTTGATATTCCTCTCGTCAAGACGAACAAGAAAAATATATAACTACTGCAAAATACAAAACTCTAAAATCAGTCCCCTGGGCTGTCATTAAGATTTAAAAAATATATTGAAATGTGTGAAAAGTATATAGGAATGTGTGAAAGTGACACACCTAGGGGTTACCCCAACGGTTAGGGCGAGTGCCTGACTTTGGGAGTAATCCCCTTGGTCAGGAGTTTGATTCCCCGCAGGGTGAGTATCTGTGCTAAGTGGGGGGCTGACCGGTGTGGGTTGCGCCAGCTCCCTCCGAGGTTTGAGTTGTGCAATGGGCCCAAATTAGTGGTCTGCTGTAGGGCTGTTCCTCGGTTATAAAAAAAATATATGAAAGTATATAGAAAAGTAAAAAAATACACTGGAGTACATGTTTCTTTTTTTTCATCTTCTTCTTGCCTTATTGTCAACCTAGCGGGCTGATAATAGAAGCACCCTTGCAAAATTAACTAGGAGTCTCTAATTAATTTTAACATTAATTATGACGTATTATTTCACAGTCAAATATCACTGTGAGAATGAGATGGTCCTTAGATTATCACAAGCCATACGTATCAACAAGCTGATCTGATTTGATTGAGTGGTCATACTCAGCCCAAATCAAAAAACAAAAGAAGAGAAAAACCCAAAAGCATATAGAAACAAAGGATGTGACAATAATTAGGAATGCATACAAAAAATATATGGTATTGTATTCACAGAAAGTGTTCAAAAAGATGAGGATTCCTTGCATTAGAAAAAGATTTGAATGGCTGTCTTTTGACTCACCCCCCACCTAGAGTGGTCCTTATTCTACCCTACATATTCTTGAATTTTTAGGATATCTTGTCATATGCTAAGCTTAATTAATCATTTATACTGTTGGAAAATTAATGTTCATTACCTAGTTTACGCTTCTCACACAAATTTTTCGAGCGACGGTAGGGACATTCAGCTATACATGCATTATTAAATTCTTGGTTTTTTTGATCGGGCAGACATTCTAGAAAGGTTTAGAATATTTGGCCTCCGCAAGATTCGAACATGCGGCCTCTTTAAAAAAAAGCACCTACTGTATTACTTTCTCACGCCCATTTAGCCAAATCCCTTAGGGTTCATTCCACCATTATTTAAATTAGGTAACGGTAGATCGCTCTACCATTATTTAGAGATGATTTGAGAATTGATATAAAGTTGGTTGCACTAGTGTATGTTTTGGGGTTATACAAGTCCGAATTGACCTTTTAACAAACTTCGAGGGGGTAAAATTGTCCATTCAACTATCCCTCTCAAACCAACCTTAAATTTCCAATTATCAACATTAATTTCATTTATTGAGCTATATAAACCCTAACACTAAACAAACATATTTCTCGTTAAACTCATCTCTTTCCCTCTGCATACACATTATAAATATACACACGAATGAAGTACAGTATTCAATATGATATCTGCCATAAGTGACCATTTTTTTTCATTAAATTACTAAACTTGGCTCTGCAAGCCCAAAAGTTTGAAGTACTAGAAGACAAGGTCTCAAGTACTATATAAAGAAATCTTCAAACCAAAGCATAAGAATTCAAACATGGCCAATGACATCAAACCTTTGACCATATTCTTTTCTGTCCCTATCTTTCCAAGGCCGGTTAGACTAATTCATCAAGCAATGGAGTTCAATTACCCATTTTGCCTAGCTAGGTTTCTTTTTCTTTGCATAGTTGATAAAGATGAAGACAAAATCACATCTTACAAGAACCCACGAGTCTCTTTTTCGTATGAGTATTCGTTACACGCCTCGGCTGTTGATTTGCGTGTAAAGGGGGAAAGCACGAATTTAGGGTTAGTGGGGTCTAGTGATGAAAAGTGGAAGTAAACGAGGCAAAAAATAAGTGGACAAGCGCCTAATTTAAAGAGGCGTTAGGAGAAATTTTTAAAATCTTATGGGATCAAATGTCTAATAAAGGTTAAAAAAGGGAAGCGCTATGAGAGTATCCCCACTTGCCCACGATTGCCTCCGCCCAATATTGTAGATGACAGTCAAGAATCTTCAATGAAGTAAAAAAAAAAGATGCAAAAAGATTTTCAGATGAAATTTATTACTACTAGATATTTTCCCACTTAGCTTGATGGTTTAATCCAACTCACAAAAAGGAAAGAAAAAAAAGAAAAAAGGAAAAAAACTAATGGAGGTTTACTTAGCAAATCAAGGAATAATAATCAGAGGCTTACTTAAATACAACGGTTATTTTTAACCTCATCTCACATGATGTGAGTTTTATGTATGCGTATGTTTCAACTCATGTGAGAGAGGCGGTATAGGTAACCGTTGTATGCGGTGAGCTAATGGAGTTTGGATTGTGATATTTGTTTCAACTTTATTTCTCATTAACCCACTTCTTTGGCCCAATAAGAATACTACACTTTATGGCCTTGTTCGGCGACGGTAGTAGCATCCGGATTGGGTCTCACCCGGATTTGTAATCCAGGGCCCACCCCAAATCGGCATTTGGTAAGCCATTTTGATACCCGGAGTTGAAACACTGTTGGGATTCCATCTCCTCCTTCCCCTTCGTTGGGTAACGATGGGGTCGACCCTATCGTTAGCAAATCACGTCTGATTTGTTACTTTTTCTCCCTCTTTTACTCCAATACTTGGTTTGTCAATTTTTGTTCAACTTTACTTACTAAAAGCCCACTTAACTTGGCCCAATGTCATGCAGCATGGTTGTCATTTTCGGTTCAACTTTACTTGTCATCAGCCCAATGAAAGCCTTTCTATGGCTTCCACAAAAGTTCATAAAACGTGAAAAAATATAACAAAAACCTAACTGAAAGGAGAAAAAGAAAAACTCAGTTGATAAACTGTCAAAACAGGTGCTAGCTGAACAAGCCGAGCACGTGGTTGATCAAGCTATGTTTAAAAACTTCACAAACTTTATAATATTTGAGCTTAGGCTGTTTATGAGAGGAGTCGATCTCAAATTTGCTTTAATCAATCCAAACACGAGCTAATCTTGACTAACTTCAATTTTCGTACATTAGAAACCGAACGTGTCAAGTTATAGCTTGTTCAAGTTTTGATTTGGAACCTTAATGAGCTTCTAAAAAAAATTCAAGATTCAGTTTATTTATGTAAAAAACTGATCTTGAACAAGCTTTAAACGAGCGGACACGAACTGAAATTGGATTAGCTTGGTTCATTTAGCAGTAAAAAAGGAGAAGGAAAACACTACTTTAAAGGAGAAAAGTTAAAAACTCAACTCAGTAAATACTCATAATATGCAAGTGGTGGCTAGTTCATACGGTAGAGTTCTTGGACACCTTACACTGCATTCCGAGATAGAGTCCCCCTCCCCCTCCCCCCATGTAATAGATTAGAAATAACGAATGACAAAAAAAAAAAAAAACACTTCTGATATGAACAGGAATTTTGCTTCTCATTAGCCCACTCCTTGGCCCTAACCAAAATGGATCTTTGTTTTGACATTTTTGTAAGTCTACTTATCATCAGTCCAATCAACTCGGCCCAAATAGGAAGCCGGAAGGCTATATATGGCCTCGATCATTTTTCGTTTGTCTTCTTATTATCAGTCCAATCCATTTCGCCCATATAATAAGCCCAAATCCTAGATATGGCCCCGAAATATGATAATCATATTAGCAAGAGCAAAAAACTCAACTGAATAGGAATAGGAAAATGTGAATTGTGTATTGATTTCGGAGAAATGAGTATTGCTATTCTTGAAATGTGGATTAACCATTGCCTACTAGGCGGTGGTTAGCAAGACCTTTTTTTTTATATAAAAGATAGAACCGAATGGATGAAGCTGTTAAAAAAAAAAAAAGACCTAATGGATCTCGTTTTGTTATTTTTATTTGCCCATTCAACTTTGCCGAATCCAAATGGAGCTTGGTTTGCCATTTTTCTTCACCATCAGCCCAATAAAATTGGCCCAAATAAAAAAGGCCCAAAGTCTTTGAATGACTCAGAGGTTGAAGAGAAATCTGGGAAATAAACAATTCTGCACAAGAATCATAATCAGAGATTCAGAGATATGGTAAGGAAAATAAAATAAATTCTCACAACCAAGTTAAAGTTTCCATCACAAATTTGTAAGATTCTTTTACAGAATAATTTAACTTCCAGCTATAACTGTCAATCTACTTAATTATGTCTACAATCTCAAGCGGTTAGCCTGGTGGTCAAGACTAGAAACTTGGGGGCCGGGTTATTTGCTTGTCAGGTTCAAAATCTCTCAAGTGCTATCAACTCCTCTGGAGTCTCACTAATAGATGGTGGGATTAGTCTCCCAGTTCTAGGATTAATCGAGGTGAGCATAAGCTAACCCGGACACCTGATGGTTATGCCTTGATTATTTCTACCTAAGGCTCATGCATTTTGAACTTTCTATTGAGACGTGAGCATCGGGATGGCCCAACGTTTTAATATCTGAAGTCCAATTTCCTTTTTTGTTAGAGCATCTCCACCAAATACTTCAAACGTCAAATGTAATCGAAATTCTAGGCTTGGTAATTGATTTTTGGGCCTCCATTCACCAGTCATTGGAGAAGTTCATCAAGCGTCTGGAGGCAGTCAGTCTCATCGATCGGTCACCTTTTGGTGCAAAGGGCGTTGCCCCAACGCGTAGGCATCTCGACGATCTTGCTCGGACCAGACTATGACGCTTCTTATGGCTGAATATTGACCAATCAAAGCAAAAACTCTTCTGTTCAAATAAAAAAAAAAGCAAAACCTCTATGTTTCAAATTGAAACAAGTTTATATATCTTCTTTACTACATTATTCTGGGAATGGTAAATTACAAGACCAATAAAAATTCTCTATTGACAACCAAAATAAAGGCTTATAAAGCATGGAATGGATTAGTTTAACTTTTCATTTTGTACACACTTTTAAGTTGGTCCTCGTGAATCTTTCTTTTACCCTTAAAAGAAACAAAAGTGAATATAAAGGGCTCCATAATTGCTTAACAATAATTACTTTTTCTTTTTGCTTAATTAATAACTCACTTAAAGGTTACTCCATTCATTAAGCTTTCTGCAACCCTTAACTTTGAACAAAAGGTGGACATGATCAGTCATGTACACACAAAAGCTATACTAAAAACTCTTGATTAATGATGGGTGTGTATTGTTAATAGACAGCTATGTCATCGGTTATCAAACCTAAATGAGTATATTGTCAAAAGGCTAAAAACCTACACCAAGAAAAACTGAATCACTATTCGAAAGTGACACTAATTAACTACAAGGACAAGACCAAGATGTAATGCACCTTGGTGAACTCCCTTGAGATCTCGTGATCATGATCTGAACTGTTGATTTTATGGAGTAACCGTACAATTAAGAAAGATTTATCATTATTGGTATCTGATTAATTTTGTATTTTTTCCCGGATATTCTAACCCTACAAACTAGCGGTTCAGACCATAACGATGAGATTTCAATAAGTCCGTAGAGGTGCACTACAACCCTGTAGTGCATTAGCGCAGTACAAGAATCACTTCCTCTATAAACGATCCGTTCGTTAACCCATCCATGAATGTAACAGATGGTTCCGGATCAAGAATTCCTTGTTTGGCGGTTCCGGGTACGGTTCGGATCGGGTTCGATCCGCCCAATAATCCTTCTTTAATCTGCCAAATCTGCCCGATCCAGAACCGATCCGTCAAATCCGTATCCGAATTGATCCATCCGTATGTCATCTACGGATGGTTCCAGATCTTACAAAACATAATCCGCTCTGAGCGGTTCGGATCAAATCCGTATCCAAACCAGCCAGATCCGATCCGTGGACACCCCTAGTCACAAGAGATGTGGGCCCCATGTCCAGTGTGTGCTGTGCGATGGGCCCGCTTTTATTGTGACTCTGTAAGTATTTGTTATATATATAGTATTTGTTTGTGTGTGGTTTATATAATTTTAGCAATCCCTTATATCAAAACCACATCAACTTTAAATCCAAAACCCCCGTATCTCACTTTTTTGATTGTTGTTCAAGATATAAATCTGGCTAAATAAACATTTTTAAACATCAATTAGAGGTTGGGCTGTAAAAGTGAGGCAAAAGCCGTGTGTGTGGGGCAAGTTCAACGGCCTTCTTCCCTAATTAGATTCTCCACACAAAAGTGACTCCAAACACATACTTACATGCAAATGGTGGGGAAATTGGTTGAAATATCAACAAAAAATCTTACTTGGATTTTTCTCCCACTCGCCAAGAAAAATTTTATGGGGCCCACATGAATGGCTTATGCGCGTGCTAAAATGCCAAATTGGTGCAATGATTCAACATGAAACAGCTGTTTATTTTTTATTTTTATGAAATTAGGTGTCTGTGATTTGCTGTTTAATTATTTCTGCAAGATATATAATTCTATTTTTATAGTGGTGGATTAATTGTTGTGAAGTAATCAAGGGTTTAGGTTTTCTCTACATCAATCAAATTTTCAAATTTCTCTCACTTTTTTTATATTTATTTTAAGGGAAATCGTAACAGGTTGACCATTGCACCAGTTAAGGGTACAAAAAAGTACACTTGCACCCGTTAAGGGTATAAAAAAATACACTTATGGGTGCATGTGTGTACTTTTTTGTACCCTTAATGGGTGCAACGTTGTACTATTAGCAAGACCCTTATTTTAAAAGAGGCTGTGGTAATAAACTAATAATGTGTTATGTTCCCTTGCTATGACATGGAAAAGAAACAGAAGTAGTTGGATTATTTACTTCTTTAGTACCTATAAATATGTGCAGGTTTCAATTTCTTCCTCAGAAGATTTCCAAGGCCTAATATACCAATTCTTTCCTTGTTTAATCGATTTGGTAACTTCGCTATCAACTCCATGATGATTTGTAATTACATTGTAGATACGTAGAGATCGCGTGTAGCCGACATTGATTGATTGCCTAGCTCCCTCATTTTTCCCTCCCTTCCCTCTGCACGACTACTCCACCTTATTTTTATGACGGAGATCGTGTGGAGCCGACGTGGACCGAAGATTGCAAAAACAAATTTGAAATACTCCATCATTGTTTCAGTAATAGTCCAACTATGAAACACAGTCATATGTAAACCATTAAGGCCAAAACTGGAAGATCCTTGCAAGTTGCAAGCCAGGATATTGAGCCATTATCAAATTAATGTTCCTCTACTACCCAAGTAAAAAAAAGCCCTTTGACTTCTCACCAAACAAAATTTAAGTACCTTTAACACCTTTGATTACTCCCATTATAGGACAAGTACCCAATCTGTACCTTAAAATTGCTAAAGTTGAGATCGATCCACTCCATATGGCATACTTTTCTTGCAGACCAACCACTTAAGATGATCTAGTTAATTAGATATATAGTGGTTGATTCCCAATTGCTATATTATACCCCTTCTATCCCAAATTGCTGATCCTTTTTGAGACAGTTAACAAGTATTGAGGGGACAAACAATGATTACATCAAATTCAAATTGTGATGCATAACTTTCATACATTGCCCTTGTATTCTATCTTTTTATAACAAGGTTGACTGCTTTTTTGGAATAATTTTGAAGAACTAAAAGCTTTTTAGTTTGACTTTTTAAAGGGACTAGAATTTTGGGACACTAAAAAAGAAAGAAGGAACAACAACTTAACACGGAGGTTGTATTTCCCCCCCAATTTTGACATGTAATGCATGGGAACCTTGGAGCCTGTAGTGAGCAACTCATTATAGGCGTGTCGTGAGAATCTCAGCCGTCCATTCTTATTTTGGACGGTCCGGATCTTAAATAAACTGTTTGCGGTCCGGATATTAAATAAACTGTTCAATAAACTGTTCTTGCGAACAGTAACAGTTTATTTAAGATCCGAATAATCCAAAACACTTTGGATAGCCGAGATTTACTCATTACAGGGTGTAGTGACTACAGGGCCCCCGCTCCATAATGCATGCCCATGTTTTTTTGGGAGCTCTCTTTTTCAGCAGTTAAGCCAAATCCATATGGAGAAAAGTAGTAGGCGAAGCACCAAATTGTGGGTGTGTCATCCCTTTCTCTTTTTGTCTTTGTGTTCTTGTCTTTGGATCTCTGTTTTTGTGTGGATGTGTCTCAAGAAAGCTAGTGGTATTTTTTTCTTTATAAGAACAAAGTTACCAACTCCCACTCATCTTACTTTTTTGACAATATCTTCCCAATGATTTATTCATGTTTCCTTCTCTCTAAATGTCCTTGTAATTCTTGTACTACTAGACAAACAATTGACAAATCATTCCTAAAGTTGTACATTACAAGCTAAGACTTTGATAGGGATGTAATTAGAGGCGTAGGCATTTGTAACATTTTCTTTTTTTGGTACACTGAAAAGAAACAACAACTAAATACGTTCAAACATCACTCGTCTCATATCCGCCTCGAGGAGTGGGATAATATCATCCATCGGAGTGATGTACGATACCATCTTGTCCTCTTGATCCGCCCCCATGTTGATAAATTTTTCCGCAATCTCGTTCCCCTCGCGGAGTGTGTGCCTCAAGCTGCATCTGGTAACATTTTCATGGGCAAGGCTAGAATAAACACCTCTAAAAATTTGTGCATGGTATGACTTTCTAAATTTTGAGCCACAAGAATTCGAAAAGCGTTTAGCGTACATGCACTTCAAAATAAATTAAGCCGAAAAAATGCATAAAATGAGCCACAAAATCATAAATTGAGCCACAAAAAATTCGTAAAGGAGGTGAGTACTGTATCTTTTCCCATTTCATACTCTCACATGACTTTATCTTCACTTTTCCAAGTTTCTAGATTTCTGTTGCTCCAGTTGAAGGATGTGATTATGGCTTAAATGATGCGCTAAACTTTGGTTGATGGTTGAAAACGTGCCCCTTGCTTTTCAAGTGATTGAAAATTAGAATTGCATTTGGGCTTTAGCTAGGCATATGGATTGTGCCAAAAGGGCAGTAATTTCTTTGGAGGTCCTTAGCCACAATTAGTTCTTTAAATTGGTGAAAAATCTGTTCAAAAAATTATGCCAAGTGTTTATCTAAAAAGCAACAAGATTTTTTTGGAAATGGACTAGAATTTTAGGACGAAGGGACTAGGGAGGTCGACAAAGAAAGTTGGATATGGGAAAAAAACCACGAGATAATTTTGTTTTTGATTAATGAGACCATATGGAATGAATCTCAACTATGAAAATTAAATTATCCTTAGCCATTTGATTCTTCAAAAGACAAAATGAATAATCATACTAGTCACTCCTTTTATATGCAAGATTGTTTTGATATAATTCGAAAACATGGTACGGGAGAAAAATTCTGCTGAAGAGGTTTTTCCATTTGTTTGAACTTGTGTACGACTTATTGGTGCAAGGTTTTTTTTTACCCAAAATTGTTTTATTTATTTATTTATTTTTTTTTCATTTTTATTTACAGGTGCAAGGCTTGTGATATATATATACTGCATAGAATATGGTCTCCTCCTATTTAAATGGGAACTTTTTTTTTTTTTTTTTTCTGTTGAATATTATTTTGAGAAAAAAGTCAACAAATTTGGTAATCACAAACCAGAGAATCATTTAATGACTCAACAACTAATTTTTCCACATAGTTGGTGCCCACTTATGTTTGTTTTTATTGACTTCGAATATCAAATGGGTATAGACTTTTCAGGGTAAAAAATGGAATTCTCTCTCTGTGCATATGTACATTGAGGTCAGACAGATATGAATTTGGTTGACCACATTATTTCTATTCCCAAATGTAGTAGTTCCACATTCCATCTAAACATGAAGCCCTGTGATTTTTTTTTTCTCGGCAAAAGAAATTCTATTAACTCGAAACACAAAGAACAACGAGATAAACTTATGAAGATGAAGGCAAAAGCATTGAATAATTAGGAATATGCCCAAAACAATGGGAACACACCGGCCCATTTTGCCCAACTCTAATTCGTGATTTAAGTCAGTTTTTAAGTCGATGTATTGTGAGATAATGACCTGCCTTGTAAAGAGAAATAAGTCAGTTTTGAGTTTAAGTCAGAAATTGAAACAAAGCCTAGCAATAACCGACGTTGGCAAGATGCCAACCCAAAAAAACCGAAATACCTAAAACACCAATATATGAAAAAGCACCGTCAAAAGCACGAAAGACTTTCAACCAGCAAGCAAAACCCTGTCATGATTCATATATGCCACAAATTTGCAGTCATTCCTAATTCAAGTCAACACCCATTTCACTCTTGGATTGTGGAGTGGGTTTGTTGCAACCTCCGAACATCTACAAAGGGTCAATATTTGAAAAAAAAGGAAAGCAGCTAAAATCCTTGTATATAAATCTCAAAACAACTGTATATATAATATCGGTTATGTAATTGACGGCCCATTGAGTTGTCATTAAGGTAAGAACAATGAAAAAAAAGAAAATACATCGGATGTATTTTTAACGCTTTTATGTTCTTTTACACAAGAATATTGTATTTTGTGACATTTTTGTGCCTCATTGACAATCCATTGAATTGTTAATAGCATTTTTCACATAATACTCCCCTGTCCCAAATTGTTGGCCTTGTTCGGATTTCAATGTAATTTTTAAACTATTCACATCATTCAATCTATAACGTATTTTATGTGTAATATGGATCTTATTTTATTGATCTCAATTAGCTTTATTATACACAATTTTTAAAATCTTTAAAACTATTACAGATTGAAAGATATGAACAATTTAAATATTGCATCGAAATCCGAGCTAGACTAGCAATTTTGGGACATGGGGAGTATATGTGCAAAAAAGTAATTGGTGAAAAGCACTTGCCAACCCAAATTCTAAAGGAATCTTCCCTTGCTTAATGCCCAATTCAAAATCATCACCTTTTATTTGATGCTTAGAAAATGATGCCAAAACTGGAATACTATATTATAAGAACTGAAAAAAGAATTTCAAAGGACAGCCCCATTCCATTCCATACGGCGGTAGTACTTTAAGGGCACATGGCTGTCACAAAAATATTCAAAACATAGCAGTTATTGAGTACCTGTATCTGGATCTACCATTTTAAATGATCTGTTATGTACATTCAGAATTTATGTGTAAAGGTAAGAGCTTGCTTGGATATGCATGTGTACTTCAGACTTGGTGCAAAATTTGTAAAAAAATACAGATTTCTTATGTGGTATTGTAGAGAAGACACAAAAGAGCTTCACATGATGTTAATCTCACATGGCGGAATCGGGATTTGAATTTGGGACTATATTAAGAGTAAATTTTGTTTACAAAATATTTTTAAAGGATGATTTACTTTCTTGCAGTGTTTTTATAGTCTCTCTCTTAAAACATGGAGTAATTTATTAGATTTAAAAAAAAAAAGAATATAACTGGAGATATTTTGATATCGTGCAATTAATAATTACTGTCAAATATCACTATTACATTTACAACATTAAGCCATTTTGTAATTGTTAACTTAGTTAAGATAGTAAAAAAGCAAATCATTGTACAGACTTATATGGAGTATATTTTTAGAGGTATATATAATAGAACTAATTGAGATATTTAGATACCGTTCCTTTAACCCTTTTTTCTTTAAGCAACAAACCGAAGTTAAATTGCTTCTTTTATTTGGGTTTTTAATTCATGTATGCGAGTAGAATAACTTATATTGAAATTCGTCAAAACTAGTGCAAAAGAAAAAAAAAAAAAAAAAAACCCCAAAAGCCAATAAACTTATGCAATAAAATATTGTATTTTCCTCAAAAATGGTTACTCTTTTTATGTAGGAGGGTTGCCCTAGAATTCCCTCACCAACTTACCACACACGACTATAGACAAGTTAAGTTGTACTGCGTTCAGAGCTCACCATATTTTGTACTCCATCCGTCCCAAATTATTGGACCCTCTTTTCATTTTGGGATGTCCCAAATATATGTCCCATTTCTAAAAATATCTATCAAAACAGGGTCACTTTCCAGTTTTACCCTTTAAAAGTATTTTTCCCATCTCGATTGGTTTGTCCATTATCTTTTATTTTATATCGGTATTTATGATTTAGAAAACTTTGTATAATAAAACTAATTGATATCTATCAAACAAGATCCATATTGCATGTGTTTCGAGTTTCATATAAAAAATTAGCCCCACAAAATTGGCCACGTTAATATCGACTGGACTTAGGGGC
>JAXBDA010008014.1:0-15957 GCA_036023075.1 Gaultheria prostrata | reverse complement strand
TCTGCTTCTAACGTGAAAAATGGGGAATGAGTTTTCCAGAATAGCTTTTGGGAAGTTGGCGTCCAAACAACCAAAATCCAAAAATGAGAATGGGAAAAGGCAATAATGAGGCGCCCAAACAGGGCCTTAGTTTTGGATCCCATGTCAATGTGCGATGGAGGAGAGTCAAAGACATCTTGGACGTTGTATTGAGTCAATTTAAACTTATTTACAATTGTGGTTTTCCCTTTTTTCGTAGAGGTTTTTGCAGCAAGGACCACCCAATTCAGTGGGTCCAGGGTCCATTTGTCTATTATGAATGATGTTGGGAGATTTTCCCGTTTGTTTCCCATTTAATTAGTAATTTTATGGTAAAATCCCAAAAGATTTTCTCAAATTTTAAATTCATAGTCAATTGCATTTAATAAGTCCTGAAACATTTGAATTGTGGTTAGTTGCAAAGTACAAACATCTTCCCACATACCTTAGACACTTATCTGTATTTATTGCATGCTCTCTTGTTTGAATTTTAAAAATTTACCAACGACAATATACCTTATGTATTGTGAGTTTTCCAAACGATTTTATAAAAAATAAAATTAAGATTTGATAAAATCAATGAGGAAGAGGTTTGATAAAATCTCAACCTTTTTGCATTGAAAAAACTGAGATTTTACCAAATCTCTTCCTCATTTGATAAAATCAAGGGTTGATTTTATCACATTTTGATAAATTTTTTTGGGAAACTCACCCTGACAAAGTAACCAAAAATGTTAGGGGTACAATACAGTGGGAGAACAAAGTGGGCTGGCATCTCTCGTCATCCAAAAGTATTTTCGACGGTCCAGATTTGAGTACTCTTTGACCGGTAAGAGACTTTCAAATCCGCTTGAAATACTATTTGACCGGATTTGAAAGTCTCTTACCGGTGAAAGAGTATTTCAAAAGCATCTCTCGCCATCCAAAAGTATTTTTCGACGGTCCAAATTTGAAATACTTTTGACCGATAAAAGTCTCTTACCAGTCAAAGAGTACTTCAAATCCGCACTATTGATTGCTGAAATGGACGGTTGAGATCCGTGTTGTCCATTTTTGTTGTAACAACCTTGTTGTACCCGTAAAGTAACAACTTTATTCCTTTATTAATATGTTTACACATCACCAGTCAACTAAAAATCTAGCATACTTCTGAATTAAAATTTGGACATTTTTCGGATCCGAAATACCGAAACATGCCTCGCAGAATTATGCATAGAACTCGAGTTACATGGACTCTTGTAAACAATCTTCTTTATGTTGAATTTTTTTTTTATTTTTACTGCCGACATATTTAATTACACATTCATCTGAAAAACTTACACCCGAGACCATGCAACATAGGAAATATATATAGGAAATGGCCATTTTCTATATTGGTCATTTGTCATGTTTTTTGTGATCCTAACCCCACGAGGGTAGAATTTTTTACTAACTTGATTTTGTATTTCTCTTATGCACTATACAGGGATGGAGCCAGAGGGGGGCCAGTACTCAGTAGGGGCGTTCGCCCCTGCAAAAAGAAAAAAAATCTCTAGTTTTATATAGAAAAAATAATAATTTCATATGAATTATATAGGCTCGCCCCTGCATAGTATTTGAAAAAAAAAATCGCCCCTGCGTAGTGAAATTCCTGGCTCCGTCCCTGACACTATACCTTCACAATTCCTTCCTTAGCCCTGGTATACAATATCTGTAAGAATTTGCTCTGCCAAAATAAGACGTTAATTTGCCTTAAAAATATGGGTTCAATTTCGAGTGACACCCCTGGCTTCTTCTTAATAACAAACACCCCCTTCACGTAAGAAACGAATATAAACCCCTACGGTTTTGATGGTCATTTCATCGACACCCAACCAACAATTATCCGATCAAGCACGTGATGTGTTAGTCAAAAGTGTCTCATATTGATAAATTCGCCTTTTTCAATGATAAATCAACATAAAAAGCTATCAATTCTCAAATATTTATAGACACACAAAAGTAGTAGATTTTTTCTTTCTAACCAAAATGGCTTTTTGAAAAGAGTAAAAATAAAGAGTTACTATTAGTAAGGGAAAAAGGAAAAGTCAATTGAATTCAAAGTGATAATGAGAAAATTGTATAGCTTTTGATTAGTATCACATAGTACACAAATTATCCAAGCATGGTTACACATTTTTCACGGAATTTTTATTTGCTTGTGAACTCGCAATCGTACATAATTTCATTCTCTTGTCATAATCTGTAGGGCATGTCGGAGTAAGTTGATAACTAGTATAAATATTTCTTGCAAAAATTTCTATTTTGGGTGAGTTTCCCATTTGATAAAATCTGAATTTGATAAAATCAACAAGTGAGGAAGAAAATTGATAAAATCTCAAATTTTTTAGTGCAAAAATCTGAGATTTTATCAAACTTTCTTCCTCATTTGATAAAATCTAGTGTTGATTTTATCAAAATCTGATAAAATCAAGTGGGAAACTGGGCCTTTAACCAAATGCTTAAAAAGAAAAATTAAAATTTGCTTTCACTTTCATTTCCTTTCCTTTCGCTTCATGTTTTCATCATTATTTTCTTTATAATCAAATAGGCCCTAAAATAGTTTGCAACCACTTGCATCATCTATACTTAAAATTTTCGATGTTGTAGGTGTGGGTGAACAAATTTGCACTCAGTGAGTCCAAAAAAGAGAATGACGTAACCGCGGCTGTTTCATTTTTAACGAAAAGGGGCTGCCCGTGCATTTACAAATCCGGCTAAACCGATATGCAATTCTTTACCCTATTTTAAGACCTTATCCAATCCAAATTATCTCAAATTTCTATCATTCAATTTGTATTGAAGAGTGTTGGAATACCAAGTGACGGTACTCAAGAACCGTCCAGTAATTTTTCTTTAATTTGCCTTGGGTTTGAATTGGCGTCACAGGATAAGCACTTTCTCCTTTTCTAGTGATAAATGTGGGCTCGGGTATTATCACAATTGCACGTTCGTAATGCCACATTCTAAAATAGCTGTACATCTCGGGCACGAAGTTTACTGTTCATGAAAACAAAGGTAATGTGGTCGCATTGACTATTGAGGACTCCATCTCCATCTGTCTGTCCTTGTTGGTTCCTTTTTAAAATTTGTGTCATTTTTTATTAGTTATGGAGTATCTTTTAATTTATGATAGTTTTCATGGTTTTACAAATTTATGATAGTTTTCATGCCTTTCACCTCCTTTTCTGAAAAAGAAAAAAAGCCACACGATTTTTCTAGAAAAGAAAAGGGCTGGACGTTTTAGGGTTTATATTTTTGGGCTTTACTCTTTTATTTAAGCACTACATAAATGTGCGGTTTTAGGATAAATGTGTGAACTTTAATCGTCCACTTTAAATGATTAGCTTATATGCTTATTGATGTTTGATCATAATATTTATTTACAAACACATATGCGTTTGACGAGCCCTACAAGTTGAACGATAACAATAATTTTTGTTGTCCGGTTATGCTTAGGAGCAAGATTTCTCCTCTTTTTTTCTTTATCAACAAAGCAAAATGGTGCTTGGAGTGAAAATGAAAATGGTTTTAGCCCAGATAACGTGTTTAGAACTCTTGATTTGCCCAGAACACGTGTTGGAGTAAAAAAAAAAATTAGAACACGTCTACAAGAAATTAAATCATCTTGGATTTACTCGTAAAAAAAGAACTTTTGTTTGGACTTTAGAGTGAAAGGGCCGTCTGAAGAATCAAAGAAAAAAAATGAAAGGGCATTTTTTTCCAGCAAAAGGAGGTGAAAAGACCCATTTGGTTTTTAGAGAAAGGTGTTCTAACGAAGAAAGGTTTGTAATTAAAGAACTAAAGGGTTTTTTCCGTTAAGAAAAAAAATGACTAAAGGGTTTTTAGAGTGTGCCACATGGCAGCAGTGTGGGGGTAGGACACCAAATAGGGACAGCGGATCCGGAGTGTAATTTTGACTACTTATAGAAAAGTGGAGTGCCAATATCAATTCCCAATAAATAATAAAAAATGACACAAATTTCAAAAATAAATCAATAGAGGCGGACGAAAGGAATACTTTCTATAGTTTTCATATTTTGTAGTACATCTAAGTGCAAAATTTACTTATTCAATTTGGATTGTACGGCAAAAATACTATTGTGAATTTGTGATAATAAAAAAAATATTCTCAAAAAGTGTGGGGGAAAACTCCTTTTTTTTTTATTGAATCTGATGAATTTCGCGTCGCGAGCATCATATACGCTGTTAACAGGAATAGGAGATAAATGCTCATGAAGCCAAAGCCTGTAAAATTGAGAAAACTGGCTTTTGTTTAGTTGATAATTTTCAGAAAAGTTTTGGATAATAATTTTGTATAAGCTTCCCTAATTTTTTGTTTTTAGCCAATTCTTTTAACGTGTCCATTTATGAGAAAAAATTTCAGTGTCGGGCGGGCACCTGCCGTTGGCTCATCCAAACCGACATCCGTGTTTTGGACAGTCCAAATCTGTTGGAGTTGTTCGGTGGCATTTTTATAATCTATTGAGGTAAATTTACCCCAACAGATATGACTCGTTTAAAACACGGATGGAGGATGAGCCGACATGCACCACATTGCCCTGCCACCTGGTGCCTACCTGGCATTGAAATATTTCTCCCATCCCCATTTTGTACCTCTTTACAAAAAAATAACAATGATTGCTTTTATCTGTTTGGTAGGGGTCGTAAATTTTCTTTATTTTCCTTTTGTTAAAGTTTGAAGGTTAAATTGGTTGCGTATTGGGCTTTCGTGCAGGCCTATGGGCCCGACAATAAAAGAGGCTTTCATCTTCCAATGTCCATGTCCTAAGGTACAATTGATTGGGTTCCATACCCATCCCGGATCTAAACTGGGCCCAATTTTGATCTCCCGTTATTAAGTGCATACAATATCAAACGCTAGACTCTCACTACCCAAATGGCGTCACTTTGAAGACGTGACTCTTAGCCCGTACGGGATTCGAGTCTATGAAGAGATGTTAAATTTCCTCTAGTTATTAACTCACAAATTCGCTTCTAACATGTATACAATGTTGTAAAAAAAAAAATACTAAAAAATAAAAATTTCGTCACTTTGTACTATTGTGCATTGATCGGTACAACTCATGGCATAGGCTATTGAAAGAATTGGCGGCTCAGGACAGCAGATCCTGTCAACCTTCAATCCGAACCAGAATGGTTTAGATTTAAAATAAATCTTTTTCGAGGAAGAGTCTTCTCTCCTCCGGAAAAGTTTTACTTTACATTCGGATCATTGATTGCCGAGATGGAAGGTTCGAATGTGCTTAGGAGGGTCTGCTGGGGCCTGCCGTCCCTCCAGAGCATCCTCAAAAGATCATGCTAGGCCCAAATTTCTTTTGAAATATTTTTCTTCCCCAATTATATAGTACAAAGTTTGGTTAGAAAATCAATGAAGCAAGCATAAGTGATGGCGTTGTTGTAGATATGCCTTAAATCCAAGACGTTCAAAGAATGCACAAATTTTGGTGTGAAAGGTCAGTTTCAGCATCTCTGGTTCTGATCAAAGGAAGTCTCGTCTGGACCAGCTGGTCTAGGGTGTTTTGAAAACTCACAACATCTCTCGTCCGGTGCTCATACGGAGTTGGTCCGGGCGAGCGGGGCTGGTCCTCAAAATAATGTTGCAGTTTCTCTCGTCCAGAGTTGGTCCGGACGAACGGGGTGGCTGCTACGTGTTTTAGTGCATTTTGACCTATTTTTTTGTACTTTCTTATAAATAGCAGCCTTAGGAGCTGTTATAGTTGGGACTTCTCTTATAGATAGCAGCTAGGGCTGCAAACGAGCCGAGCCGAGCCGAGCTTTGAGGTGTTTGAGCTCGGCTCGTTTGCTTAACGAGCCCAAAACGCGAGCTCGAGCTCGGCTCGGTAGTAAACGAGCCGAGCCCTTATCGAGCCGAGCCAGACTAATTACTTAACGAGCCTCTTTAAACGAGCCAAGCCTATTAAACGAGCCGAGCTTTTGCAAGCCGAGCCGAGCTGAGCTCGGCTCGTTTAGTAAACGAGCCCAAAACTCGAGCTCAGCTCGATTAATAAACGAACCGAGCCGAGCCGAGCCGCGAGCTGCTCGCGAACAGCTCGGCTCATTTGCAGTCCTAATAGCAGCCCTGGGAGCTATTAGAGTTGGGACTTCTTGAGTGAATCCCTTTGAGGGGAGCCCCTATGGGGTTCACGTAGAGTGTTAAAGTTTCTCGGTTGTTCCATTAAAGGTCTTGAGTTGGGATTTTAAATATCTAGGGTTTGTGATCATCTCTTTCGTCTGTGAGACATTGATGCTCTGCTAGGGTTTTCTTTCAGAGATTTGTTACTAGGTATCCAGTTGATGCTTCAAATTAAGTTACGGATATAGCCGGCTTGTTGTTCGCTCTCCGTTTATAGTGAATCCTCTCGCTCTTTCCCAGTTGACATACCTTTTCGTATTTGAGGGGAACCACGTAAATCTTGTGTTTGTTTCTTTCTTGTTGATTCGTTTATATTCTTATACTTCAATTTTCGACACAATGACTTACATAAAAAAAAAAAACCATGAGTGATCGGGGTGTTCCAGCAAAAGAGGAGGTACAAATCTCAGCACCTCCTACTTATTGCAGTGACAAAGTGACTTATACATTCAACACCACCAATTTGTGGTGATGGATGGACACGGTGATGTGGTGGTAACGGAGGACTCCAAATTTTTAGCAGCTAGTGTCGGAGCCACGATGAAAACGACTAGCTAATGCTATAGGATTAAGCTTGATAGAGATAATGACTACCTCCGGAAACACTCCCATGAAATATGATAACCTTAAGTTAGTTTCTACACCATAAGCTTGTTTTTTCTAGCTTCTTTGTTCATAGATGTTCAGATCTTTGGGTCTTCTCTTATTTTCCTTTGGTTGATTGTTGCTTAAATTCTATGTTTTGTTAGGCCTGTGGACTGTATAAATTAAGGTGCCCCCTATTTGTCTTTATTTCTTTATAGTTTTCGTGGAGTGAAAGCAATTTCATGGGCTTTTAAATCTATCCTTCACCGCGGTTCTACATTAACTAAAGTGAAATCCTAGATTGCCCTATGTGCAGGTGAGATCAAGTTGAACACGGATGGATGTTGGTATGATTTCAACAACTCAGCTGGGTATGGAGGGCTCTTTAGAGATGAAAAAACAGATTGGATTCTTGGATACTATGGCAGAATCACATATACGTCTAGCCTTGAATCAGAAATTTGGGCTATCTATAGAGGCCTTACCATCATTTTGGATAGGGGAATGATGAACATCAAAATTGAAACCGATTCTCTCACTGCAGTCAAGCTGATTAATGAAGAACAACCACGCATCCTCATAGAGCTAGTCATGGATTCTAAGGCGCTCTTAACTCGCACGGGAGCCCATCTCTATTATTTGGTCGATTAGCAAATCAAAGTGCAGATAACTTGGCTCGTTGGGGTGCTGATCAAGCAGAAGATCTCTGGTAGTTACTGTTGATATCCCACTATTAACAAGGCATTGCATCATTGAGGACCGCCTGGGTGTTGGGCAACTTTTAGTTATTTCTAGTTTTTTTTGGTGTGTTTAGTGTTCTCCTTTGAGTTTCGTTTCTCCTTTGAACTTATGTTGTTCCTTTCTGTTTCGTAGTTTGTTTATGAAATTCCGAGTAACCAAAAAAAAATCTGCAGCTAATTAACAAGTTAGAAAATGTAGCAGATGTAAGGTTTTTCAAACACGAGAGAAATCCTTTTGTATTCTCGAACCAACACGTTATTTGTTTTTGTATCATCCAATGATAATTTGACATTCGGGCATATATTCTGATATACTGAGGATTAATAATTTGACATTCGGACATATGTCCTGATAGTGAGGTATCACTTTTCCGCCATAAGTAACCTATCATACAACTTAATGACACGATGTGTCACGTACCCAAATCTCCTGATTTTTCATTTGTTCTTTTCTAGACCCTTCGCAAATTACCATAGACGATAGAAATCCAAAAAGGAAAAAATAAAATGAATGAATTTATAACTGAAAGCAACCCAACAATGGACGTTTGATTCCAATGTTGCTTAAAAAGGACATTCAAATAGTGGTAATTTCCAGAAACAGAAATGTCAGTTTCGCGTTTCTACTAGTCCTTATTGTTAGGACCACCAACATGGTTTCAATGGTCGACTAAGGACGTGCAACTAGAAAACGCTAGCGAAAACTGTTTTGAGAACCGAGTCAAAATATGGTATACTAACGTTCTCAAACTGTGAACGGAATGATCCAAAGAAATCTTCATTACCAAAAAACAATTTGGGAAAAATGTAATAGTGCAGAGTACATCTCGTAATGTGATAATCTTTTTGAACAAGTATATCATAATTTTTTGTTCTACAGAAGTTCACCTTTATCGTACCCGAACTTAAGATATGTGGTGTGTCACATTTTCATTATAGATTTTTGGGTCAAAAAAATCTGTGTTCCAAATAACATAAGTCTAAAGCTTGCTCCTGTTCTATGTGTGATTGGATTGGAAGTAACATAAGTCTAAAGCTTGCTCCTGTTCCATGTGTGATTGGATTGGAGGGGGAAGAATTTTCCAGAGTGGGAAAGAAGTTAAAGTGGCCATTTTAATGGGAGATAGGGCAAGTCTAACAATTGTGGTGGAGATGCATTGGCATCACTTCCACAGTGAGGCCTCATTTACAAATGGAAAACGATATGCGCCTACACGCTGGTGTACTTCAGTCCATTTCAACCGTCCAAAAGAGTTTTGGACGTTCTGGATTAAAACTATTCGCGCAAATAGTTTGTTTAAATCCGGAACAACCAAAATACTTTTGAACGGTTGAGATAGACTGATGTACACTTGGGGTACACCAGTGTGGTGTACCCATACATAGCCGCAGTCTTTACAAATTGAAGCACTTTTGCTGTGTATTCTTTTTATATATTTATTGGTTTGACAGTCATGATGTCCGGGCTAACTTACGTGCACTTTAACTAACTCCTCCGTAGTTCGGTCAAATTAAAACAGACTCCACACCGGGACTAGAGAGTTCACAAGAAAAGCTCTTGCGGCCTGGTCCAAAGAAGTTGCCAAATTTCAAACTCAAAAATATTACTAGTAACTCTTATTAATTTACGGATATGGGGTTCCCGTAGTGAGTCAAGTCACTACGTCCCCGTAGTGACCTCAATTGTGGGTCTTATGAAATCTTTATTTGAGATCGGAACCATTCATTTTTTCAAGAATGTTGAACATAGTATGAGCACAAAAAATTATGATAATCGGAGATTGGTAGAATCACAATTGAGATAAATTTATCTTACATTGTATTCTCCAAATGATATTGACCATCCATATAAATAGTATCCAAGGTTACCAATATCCAATTAATTTGATTTTTTACATTAATGATCTACTCAACATTTCCGACAAATTGTACGGTTCCGATTCTAAATAAAGATTTCATAGGATCTACAATTGAGGTCACTACGGGTACCCAAAATCCTTAATATACCACTTGAGCTACCTTGGGGTTAGATACACGTCAGCCTTGGGTTTGGTCTTGGGGCATCATAGGGAAGAAAAAAATTGCACAAAACTAGGAGGATCCCATTTAGAATGGATAACTCACCATGACTGGGACATGTCTTCCTTAAATAATGTTGGAAATTTTTATGGTTCATAAAAGATGAGAAGTTTGAAATGGACAAAATGCCAATCCCCTTCCCTTAGTTCTGCAATTTTTGAACTAGGAAATTGGACAATAATGTTGAGGCTGGGGAAATGCATGGTTCATAAACAGAAGATAAGACTTCTCAAACCAATATATGCAATTACAATTTGATACTTCTCTTGTCGAGATGAATGATTAATTTAATATATATGTGTATAAATATACTCTCTTCGTCTCAAATATATTTTTTGTCCGGCTTTTAAAAGAAAATTTTCAAATTTTTTTCATAAATTAAAAGTGCTTGTTGATGTCTAGTAAATTGTTAAAAAACTACTAAATTTTTTCTTGAAAATTTCATATTATTTTTAAGTCGTCGTTTTGTGGACCGGACACTGAGTTAGGGGGAGAGCAGTTATTCTCGTTTTTTTTCTGTAGAGAGAGAAGTCTGACCATAGTGGAATTCCTTTTCCAGCAGGAATCCGAAACCTACAGAAACACAAAATCACACGTCACAAATTTTCCAAGTCATTCTCTATATATATGTGACTCGTATAAGTCGCAAGAACACTAGTACATTCAGTTCTACTAGAGAGAGAAGAAAGAAAACAAATCTTAAATATGATGAAATTCTTGCAATTCGGGTCGTGTTGCGAGGGTGCCTCCGTAAACCCGGCGGCCGAGTCCGCTGCCAGTCCGCCGCAGCAACAGGATGCGCCGCCTGTGAAGAGAGCACGGAACGGCCATGCGTCTTCTCGAGACGGAGGGCCGTCAACGAAAGTAAAGACGGCGAAATGGAAACCAGCGCTTTCGGTGATTTCGGAGGATAGCGTCTTCGTCTCAGAGGTTAGGAGAAAGACAAAAGCATCGGATGAGGCGAAGTTGGCGGCCGCAGCTAAATCTCCCAGACGTCACAGTGATAATACAGGTACAGACGCAGGAAATATTTCTTGATTATAAAATACTTCATTTCAAGTTCTGAATATCATACCGGCTAATTTACCAAAAAAATATATATATATCATACCGGCTAAAGCAGCATTTTTTCTGCTAGTACGATACATACCGATAACAGTGAGATATGGAGTACTGGCCATTATTTGAGCCAGAATGAAATTACATTCTACGTATCGAATAGTACAAGATTCAAAAATCATGCCCCATTAAATCTCATATTAACTGTCAAAGTCATACTATAATATTTTTCAAGACGAAAAAGTATAATACTTTCCGGTCATAATTATTTGGAAATTTATAAGAACTAATTACGATCTTTAAATCAATGTAACGGAGTAAAAGAATGTTTCGATAAAAAGTTGAGGAGTAATTATTCAACGTTATGTCTAGATAATAGTTGAGTTCATCCCGATGCAATGCATTCTTAGTGGTTCATTCAATTTTCGTACAAGTTTTATTGGGGAAATTAGGTTTTTCTTAATCACATAAACCCCCTTCGCATATGAAAAATAACTAAAAATACCCTGTTGTTCATTTCACTGACATCAAACCAATATCTCTTTGACCAAACACGTGATGGATGTAGAACCGGAAAGGGTTCATTGTAAAATTGAACACCCCGATATAAGTCACTTTTTGCTCATCCTACCACATGTTTGGGCAATAATTGTTGACTTATGGTATCAGTGAAATACATGTAGAATCAGAGGGTATTTTTTGTTTTTCGTGGTTCTCCCTCTCTAGGGAGATATTGGCATGAAGAATTGGCTTACTCCGTTTTTTGGTTGATTTAATTGCAGGAAAGATTCACATAGAACTCCCTGCAAACGCGCCAACGGCATACTTATTTTGACCATTGACCTCAACTGAAGCTTGTTATGCCTGGGTTCACCATAGAGATCATCCAGTCCAAATATTTGAATTGGTGGATGAGTACATTGATTGGTATTTGAGTACTTTTGCAACTTCTTAAACTGTTATTTTGATGCCAATTAGAGCAAGAAAAGAGAGTTTCTACCACGTGTTTAATTCTAGATTAATAGCTGCAGGAGTTTTTTTTCAGAAATTGAATTTATAGAATTCAATTCCCCATATTGATTTCCCTCTATTGAATTCCCCAATTCATTATCGTATTGATTCCAATGGCTCCTCCTTCAGATATTTATAGGGAGTCCTTGGAATTGTTTCAACATACCGAAAAATCCTTTGTACAGAGTTCTTCCATTATTTTATTGAGAGAGAGTACATACACTGTTCGTTCGACAGAGCGATCCAGTAGGTGTTATTGTTTGATTGTTTGAAGCCGCTGTATCTTGGGAGGCAAACGTCGATCAAAACCTCAACCACCCGTAGTGAGGCGACGAATTTGCTTCAAGGAAACCGTGTCAAACACGGGCCTCGGTTTGCTAGAATATGTAAATTCTGGAAATTAACAAGAAGAACAAGAAATAACGAAACCGTAATGAATTAAAAATAGCAAACCGAGGTCCGTGTTTGACACGGTTTCTTTAAGGCAAATTCGCCGCCTCACAACGGGTGTTTGAGTTGTAATCGACGTTCGCCCCCAGGATACAATGGCTTTGAAACGATCAATCGGTAACACCAACCGGATCGCTCTGTTGAACGAACTGAGTCTGAACTCTCTCTAAAAAATTGAACAAAGAACTATGGAATGAGTACGCTGATTTTCGGTGTGTTGAAACAATAGCATAGATTGCCATTTTATAGGTGGAGAGAGGAGCCTCTCATTCATTGGGCCAATTAACCAAGCCATAATTCTGGTAATTGAATTTGCATAACTGATATTGCAATAAGTGCAATTCATATTACACTTGAATTCATATTCAATCAGCATAGTATAAAACGTGGGAATTGAATGCATATCCAATCAGCAAAGTATGAACCGTGGGTATTCAATTTTGGTATTAACCCAGCATTCAAGGCTGATTACGTAACTGATTTCATAATTACAATCTAAACGGGTCGGGCCAGACCCAGAACTCGTAAGCTTCTAAAAACAGTACAAACCGAAAATCGCAGAAATGAACAGAGATTGATGCTTCTGTTTTGGTTAGCTTCTTGACAAATGAACGGATATTTTGGTAGCTTTCATGATTTATGATAGATTCTTTTGAATCCTGCAGCTCATACTATTCGACTGTTTGTGTTGAACTGGATGACTTTTCCTTTAACCAAGAGATGAAATATAGTACCGTTCGTTATCCTTCAAAACCAATTGCAATGAGATAATTTTCAAAACATATAATTACTCAACGACCCTACGGTCCCAACTTAGCATGTTGGCATGGAGCTGTCTCACAAGATGGGAAAGATGGGAAATGGTTCGAGCCTCATTGATCCACCTTGGTCGGTTGGGAAAATGCACGTACTCCAATCCATTCTTTTTTTGGGTGAACGGTTTTTCTTTTTTTTCTTTTTTTGTGTGTGGGATAACCTTAGTGTCCCGACTAGTTTATGCGCGCATAGACTAATCCCGAGCTCTGCGACTAAATAGAGACAACCCTTCAACGGCCCCAAGCAGTTTTTGCTGATGGTAGAAGTCGAATCTGCAACCTTATGTTGGGTAAGCCCCTTGCTTAGTTGCTGTCAGCACGATCTCATTTGTTTATCAGGTAGAGGAAATAGCTTTCACTGAAGAGAGTGAGTGAGCAACAATTTATGTAAACTTGCTGCCTGCAATCCTCCACACTTTCTGCGACCCCGGCAATAACTACCGAAGCAGAACTCAAGAATATATTTTCTACCGGCAGATCACATAAGGCAAAATACCAAACATACCAGTGAACCGTAGAAATTCAGTTAAAATGTAGTAGTGTTAGTTGAAGCTGGATGAGGATTGTGGCCTGTGTGGGTAACTGGTTAACTGTGTAAAAGGAGAAAAGGTCAATTCCATGGCTTTACCCAGGGTTTGTCGTTCTTGCCCGAAAATCCACTTGCTACAGAACTTATTTCAAGAATGCTAAGGCCAGCTCTATTGCAGAAGCTATGTTCAGATAACGCACACACTGAAGCATCAGAAGAAAGGGGGGTCATTAACACTAATCCAACAGAAAGTCACTATTAATAAAACTTCTCAGTTATTTAACTTATAATAGTGCAAACGCTGATCGATTCAATTCTAGTATCAAAGTCTCACAGCATCAAGATGAGGAGAGCCATCAGAAGCAATGGCCACTGGCATTGGTAGTAAGCCCAGGGTTATCAACGATAAGTAGTATACACTAAAGTTGTCCACATGGGAAACATGTTGTGTATTGTATTTTTCATTATATGCTTGGTATCGAGATACGTATCGTGGATCATAGGACACGTTAACAAGAGCAATTAAATTTAAAAAATAACTATACCCAGTAAAAATACGTACTCTGTAATATATTGTATATATTTCAAAGAAATACTTTTTTCGTTTCTTCACCTATTTAAGATGTCGTAATAAGAAAATTTTAGCGTATCATGTGGCTACCATTAGAATATACTTTACACACACACAAAAAAATTAGAGATATTTTGGATGTTACGTGCAAGCAAACTGAATCGTCAGACACATATCGTTCCATATGCATGTCGTAAGAAACCCAAGATACATTCAGAGATACGTATGTCTTCCCTCTAAACGAGTTGAACCATAAGATGTATGTCAGTATGTGGTGAATCGGAGGAATTTGATAACACTGTCTAATATTGACCCTAATAGAAAGAGCAGAAAAAGGAGAATAGTGAATGGAGCATACCAAATCAGTGCCGTTCATGTGCTCAGAAAATTGTGAAGTATTGAAATGGAAACCATCCAACTTCCATTGATAAATGAACGGTTTTCACTTTATTGCTAAAATGCTATGACAGCTGAAAAATGATTCCAATGGAGGTTTCCAGTGAATTATTATAGGTAGTGTGGGATACTCAAACCCCTCTGCTATGAAGACTGGAAATGTTTTTTCTTGTTTGGTTTCATTCCAAACTGTTTTTAATATTAAAACTAAGGAATTAAGACAATCGGAAACATGCTTGGTGGAAGTGTTAATGTGAACAGTTTTGCTGCAAGCATTTTCCAGACAGGTTTCTGCGTTTCTAAAATTTTGACTTTAAATGAGACTAACTTGTTCAAATATTTTTGCCTCCTGCATTTTTGAAATCAGTATGAAAAGTTAGACTTGAAGAAAGAGAATGAAGTAAAATCTCTATACCAGAGCCGAAAGGATTTTGTTCCTTCGCCTTTATGCAGTTGTTGTGGATTGTGAAGTATGAGGATTGTCATTTCTGCTCTTCAAAATGCGTGATCACCTGCATGAGACATTATGCTGTTTGGGTACGACCAAGAGCATGATGACTTGTGATTGAAGGCACTTGCTTGTCCACTTACAAAAAATATTACGACATACTTTCACATTTTGGCATTTTGGGTATTTCTTGTTCTGTAATTGTAAGGTATCGGAGTCATCGGACATGGATTTTGTACCTCCTCATGCACCCAAATCCAATGAATTAAAGTTGAATCACAGAAATTAAGAGAAGTTTGAGCTTCTATGCGGTGCTTTTTGTATACTATGGACAAAGTCCGAAACTCGCTCTAAGATACTTTGGTGGCTGTACTGTGTAATTTATGCAGTAGTACAATAACGGAGTTGCCATAGTGGTTTTCAGTAACTTACGCTTTGGTTTTTGATGCTGTTAATCTTTCGCTTTTCATTTTTTCCCTTGCTTCTTAAAAGCATATCATTGTTTTTGTCTCCGTAACTTGCGCTATGGTGTTCGATGTAGTTTATCTTCGCTTGTAATTTTGGCCTTCAATTCTTAAAAGCATATCATTGGACGGCACATGGTTTCCTTCCTATTCTTTCCCCTCTTTTTGGGACATAATTTTTGAATCCATTGCAGAGTAAAAAATCGTGGTGAGGCTGGAGACATGAAGCGCATTGTCACATTATTTATCCTACTCGCAACATGTTTGAAGATTGTTCTAAGCCTTCTCGAAGAAAAGATCATAAGTTAATGAAGAACTGGAAAGATGATTCACCTGCAGCTGCTACCTCGAAGTATAAGAAGAAGCTCAACAAAGTAAGAAAGGAAAATTCGAAGTAATGGCAGCACTCTGCTCATTAATGGAGGTTGTGAGTGTGGACTGTGGAGAGTGTGCATCTGAACAAGAATTCAGAAAGCAGTTATCGAGGTTAAGGGGGTGTTTGGGAGCCTACTTTTCAGCTTTTCATTTTTAACTTTTTAGCTTTTTGATTTTTTGGATTATGGTCAGAATGTGTTTTGTCTAGGAGTAGTGTTTGGGAGAAATATGCAGAATGCATT
>JAXBDA010008013.1:0-15957 GCA_036023075.1 Gaultheria prostrata | reverse complement strand
GAATAAAAATTAAAAAATAAATTCTTCTCCCAGCGCGCTTGGTGTTGTACTATTTTTTTTTCAAAAGAGAAAAGTGTTATTAATCTGAAAAGTAGAAGTTTACATATAAGAAAGTTGGGGAAAAAACTGAAAGGCAAAATGGAAGTCCATAGACCGGACCAACCATTAGAGAATTCTAATCAATAATAATAAATCTCCTCCAAATTCTAATCAATATTGCCTCCAAATTGCGGTCCCCGCTCTATACCCCATTACTTCGAACCAAAAATCAGACGTGTTTTATAAGGAACAACCCATGGTTTAGCTTCTTCTGATGCATATTGCCACCACCATGTTGGGATGGGTGGTACTGGATGATGAGGGTCTAAAAAAACTTGCACAATGTGATTGCCAATACGGGCAATAGCTATTTCCCGCCGCTCTGGGACTGGAACTGGAGGGGATCTCAATGGCAAGTGGGTAAAACAACCCACAACATTCTCGTCAATTGTATGAAGTACAAGATTGTACCTTGATGCAATGACGACTCCCAAAGTCATGGACTCCATGCAATGTTGCTCTGGTGCTGGAGAGCTGAAATAATGCAGTAACGCTAGTAGCTAGTTTGCGCCATTGTCAAATGGATAAATTGCATTGTACAGATCTTTATTTTGGTGGATCTCATCCATAAGCTCTACTCGTACTCGAGCCCAACCATCTTCAGTATACCTAAGGTGCGCGGCTATCCACCTGAATCCACAATGACCGTCAGATTGGACCTCAACTGTGTAGGAAATAGAACGCTGAAATTTCTTAGGTAATCGCTGAATGTAGCGATCAGGGATGGGTGGAACTGGATATTGAGTATGGGTCGGTTGAGTGTTGCGAAGCCCAAATCCTCTCCCAGTCTCCCTCTCCCTTGCGATGTTTCTGATTCTGAAGTGGATCCTTCTACAGAAGAAGGTATGCGCCGTCTGCTTTGCTCATCTTTACCTGCAGGTCGACCTTTATGTTCTGTGTTGTATGCTAGGGCTCGAACAGTGCTATGAGATGGATCCGTCATCTCGATAATCTTGTTTATCACATGCGCTCACATATGTAGATCCATCGCATGTGTAATATATCAACTGTAGAGGGTGGATTTCTCGTATCTTGACAGCACCTCTAAACCTGCAAAATAAGGAACTGTTAGAGCACCTTTGCCCTCGTTGGCAACGGCCCTCCGATGCTTAAGTTAGTATGGAGATACTAGTTAAGCCAAGAACAATGCGTATAACAATGTGTTACAGCGTACCTTTCACTGTGGGCATGATGCCTGTATTTATAGGTGTAGGTTAGCTTATTGATCGAGGGTCCTCGTTGCTCTTGTTTCCTTATCACGTTAGGAAACCCTTCCTAATAGGATTCACCCTATTAGGTACAGTGGCATTACTGTACTGGTCTTCCATTTTTAATGAGATTCATTTCCATATAGGACTTACTCCCATATGTTTGTGCAATATGACTCTCAATAGGATTCTTCATTCCTTATCCGATATGGAATGCTCACGTCATTCCATTGAATCACGGGATACGCCTCTAATCACATAAGAGAGTATTCTAGACCATTCCAGAATGCCCTACCGTTCTGTTAGTCCAATAGCGATGTAACCGTGCTGCCACATAGCTCGGCTATACTTGTGGCTAGGCTTGTGGACCTTATGGCCGAGCTTATTCGTAGCTCAGTCCTGACCCCGCACCCTTTTGTGGTGCCATGGTTGACTACGTACCGCGCACTTGGCCCTACTCGTGGCCTCTCTAACTCGGCCCCTCTGTAGGGTACATTCACGTTGCATGGCCGAGCTAGGGCACCTAGAGGGAGTGTGGGTTTTACCCTCTCCAATTGCTCCCCAGCTCTGATCACCACTATTAGAGTGATGTTCAGAGCTCGTACCGAGTTGACGCGTGATTGGTTGGACCCGTTGCAGAGATCTGACCCTTCACATGACCTCTCCATCACGTGGGAGGCACAAATGCTTTTACATTTAATGCGAGGCGACATATGCAGCGTACTTGATAAGACCAAAGGACGGTTTGGGGGATATTTCTGTGCGTTACACCCCCCTATTCCCTCGATTTTCGTGCGAGGCCATCGTTGCATCGTTTCAAAGTATCCAAAAGCTCCTCATTTTCCCCCTCACTTGCACATTTCATTCCAAAGAAGAGAAAGAGAAACAGAGCATTCACACCGCCATTTTTCCTGTGTTCAAAGCTCTGAGTCGGCCTCTACTCCGTTTTCCATCGCCGGAAAACTCACTTAGAAACTTCTCAACTTCGCCTGTAAGTCTTTGATTCTTTCCTGTCACTATCTTCCTTCTATCCCTCTCACTTAGGGTTTCCACCATGGTTAAGCTAATAGGTTTAGTAAATACGCCTGAAAAAATGGCAGCATTCCGGCGGGATCACAACATTCCCGCCGACGTTCACCTTAGCATCCCAGGCCCTCGTTCTCTGCCGGAGTATGATCAGGTCGACAGGAAAATTCATATTCCCATTGTTGTCATTACCGAGGGCGGTCTAAAATTCCCTCTTGACCCCTTCCTCTGCGAGGTCTGTGATTGATGTAGGTTGAGTCCTATCCAAATGTGCCCGAATTTCATTCGGGTCGTTTTGGGCGTAATCGCCCTTAATAAGGTTATTAACTTCAATCTAGGGTGGTTTGACATCCTAAGGATGTACTCCGTTGTTCCAACTGCCGACGACACTTATTACCTCAAGGCGAGGAAGAAGGAACAACAACTGATTACGGACCTTCCCAACTCGGCGAGAGGAAAACAAGTTGACTACCTCGTGGTGACTAGGAGTTGGATGCCCGAGGACAACCCTATCCCTTGGAGGATTCCATTGCCCGGCACGGGTCCACGTTAGTCCTTTCCCTTGCTCGCCTTAATTTCTATCGTTTTGTATTTTGTTTCAACATATTATATTTAACAGTGTCTATATTATCCATTGTTTGCAGTGGAGAATCTAAGTGCGAGTTACAATCTTGACCGCAGAGAGCTCCATCGCAATCAGATCGCCTAATCACTTCTATTCGACGGTTTCCACCCTGTCCCCGTGGGACTCGGATGAGCTGCGCACATACTGCTCGGCTATACTCCAACCTACTGGGGCGGAGTCAGACGAGACGGCGACCACCGCCCTCGCCGTCCTTGGCCTCCTGCACATCCGGTCATCCTTTCCAGCACTCCTGCCGAGCTCGGCCGACGCCGTACGAGAAGGAGGAATCCGTTCAGAGGTGGTGGGACTCGTCGCCCCCAAGGCTCCCAACCTATCCCAAACCAGCAGCAGGTGACTATTGCCCACAGGGAGGAGGTTGTCACCGCAATCCCCATTATCACCAGGGACTCAGAGCCAAGCACATCTGGGAGGAACCCCGCCGGCGACATCCTCCAAGAAGTCGAGGACTACCATAGTTCTTCGTCGTCACACGGATACTCCCCTTCACCCGAGCCTTCTCTCATTCCTCCTCAACAAGACATGCCGATCCAACCCATCAATCTACTGGACGTGCTAGACCTTGACGGTGAGTCCTCCGGCGACCGCTCCATGCCCACAGGCTTTGGGACCAACATCACTCCCCTTCCTCAAGACACTGTTGACCTCACTGTGAGGCAACAAGAGAAGAGGCCACTGAAGGTGGGCTCCTCGCCACCTTTCCAGCCCCCAACCTCGAGGCAACGCACCGAGCCCACCACTCGTCATCAGGCCCCAGCTCAGCTCCCTCCCCTGGGTCCCGGTCCTAGCTCGCCCTGATGGAGCTCTATTGACCAGGGAGGATAGCATCAGCCCGCTTGAAAATGCCTTTGCTGTGGCCCAGGCGGTCATGCTCCCCATTGACATGGAAAAAGAGAGGGGGAGCTCTTATGACAAGCTGCTGAAAACCGGTCTCCAGTCGAGCATCAAGGTAAGAATTCATTTGAGGCCTTCTGCTTTTATTCCTTTGTCGTGAATTGGATCGAACCCAGGAGGCTGTTAGTGGTGCACACGACAGGGGCGTGCTAGAAGCCACCCAAAGCTATGTGGGCCAGATGCCCACTATCAAGAGGACCATCTGGAATGCCTGCTGGGAGAAGTGCCTCACCGTGTTGGGGGTTCCCAAGGACTCCCCACACTGGGTGTACATGCACTTCCCTGGTCAGCCCCTAGTAGCCGCGCATGGCGGTCAGTCTCCTCCTGCTCAGTCCACCTTTCCTCCTCTTAACGCTACTCCAGACGCCGACCAAGGCAAGACTGCCGATGCTGATCCTACGCCAAAGGAGGGTGATGGTAGTACGGAAATTGTGGAGGAGCCCAGTGCTGATCCCAAGGACCCTTCTGAGCCAGTTGACGGTGAGAACGCTAATTAAGCCTTTTCTTTTGCCCGCCCTGCGTGGCGTATGTCGGCCGCTTGTGGCTTTGCAAGTATCTAAACAATATTTTATTCCCGTTAGTATGTTTAAAACCTCTCTACTTGTTGGTTTGTATGTTTGGCTCTGGTGGCCCTTTAGTTGCTGAATGGTTTACGTCACCAATTGCCTGTTAATTCACAGGGTTAAGTTCCTTCATACTTAACTATGAATTCTCAAAACTTGTTAAGTTTTCCTTTCTTCGTAGGTGAACTAAGTGCGTGCGCACTTTTCAATCAAACTTGAGTAATTATGCGTTTACCATAACCTATGCGATTTGTCGTTTGCGTCTAAGTATATTCATACTTAGTAGGCTACCAAGCAATTTATTCGTTTGCCTTTAATGCAAATATTTGTTTGCAAACCAAACAATTATTCATTTGTGACTAAGTGTATACAAATTTTAACCAATTGCTCGTTTGGTACTAAGCATATTCGTGCTTCGTTGCAAATATTCGTTTGCAACTAAGTATATTCGTACTTAGTAAAAATTGTGCAATTCTTCGTTTGCAGTTGTCCAATTTAGGGGTGCAGCACGTACGCCCTGCTCTTCAATTTGGTAAAGCACCTACGTGCTAATCCATATTGTCCAAACTAAGTAAACTCATGGATGTAAAAGTGAGATGTTATTCATAATCTGACCAAAAATGACCTTGAATTATTTGTACCAGCAATTTTCGAAAGATAAAACGAATGGTACCTTCTCGTCGTGCCCTATTTATTTCATAACTCGTAATAATAAAGAAAACAAGAACAGGAAAACGTTGTGACTGTATTCGTAGCCACAACTTTACTACTGGTAAAACCTACGTAGATTTTGCACATTCCATGGTCGTGGAACTGCACAGCCGTCCAGGTCGGCCAATCTGTATGCTCCAATTCCTGCTATGCCAGTGATCTTGTATGGACCTTCCCAGTTCGGCCCAAGCTTCCCATCAGAAGAAACCTTTGTATTGGCCAACACTTTCCTCAAGACTAGGTCTCCCACCTTGAATTCCCTAGGCTGGACTTTTTTGTTGTAGCTCTTCCGCAGCTGCTCCTGATAAGCTGCCAAAGTTATCAATGCGCGCTCTCTACGCTCCTCGGCCAAGTCGAGTTGCTCGGCCAGGGCTTCATCGTTGCCCCCCGACTCTACCAAAGTTGTGCGGTTTGTTGGCAGACCTACCTCCAATGGGATAACAGCCTCAGTGCCATAGGCAAGGGAGTAAGGGGTCTCACCTGTGGATCTTCTCGGTGTGGTCCTGTAGGCCCACAACATGATGGACAACTCGTTGAGCCACTTGCCCTTCTTGCTTTCTAGTTTCTTCTTAAGGCTCTTTAAGATTGACTTGTTTGAGGCCTCTGCCTGTCCATTGCTTTGAGGGTAAGTTGGGGTGGAGTAGTAGTTTCGTATGCCATACTGGGCACAGAAGGCTTTGAACTTGTTTCCGAATTGAGACCCATTGTCTGAAATAATGGAGTATGGTACCCCAAACCGCGTGATGATTTTATTCCAAACAAACTTTTCTACCATGGCTTTCGTGATTTTTGCCAAGGCCTCACCCTCAATCCACTTAGTAAAGTAGTCGGTGCCAATTAAGAGAAATTTTTGTTTCCCTGTTGCCATGGGGAGTGGACCCACGATATCCAAACCCCACTGAGCAAATGGCCACGGACTAGTCAATGGAAAAAGGTCCTCAGCTGGTGCGCGGATCAAAGGTGACAAATAGCTTTGCATCCTCCTGCATGTATGGCCACCAATACCCTTGTGAGATCGCTCAGTGGACTATGGACCGTGCTCCAGTATGACCACTGCATGTCCCAACATGTATCTCGTGTAAAAAATTTTGTACCAAGGCAGGGTGCACACACAACAAATAAGGGCCTAGATAAGATTTTCTGTAAAGCTTACCTTCTGGGGAGAGCCAAAATCTGGCTGTCTTGACCTTTATTTTGTGTGCCTCCCTCTTGTCTTCTAGTAACGTTCCGTCCTTTAAATAAGCAACAACTGGGTCCATTCAGCTCGGCCCAAGGTCAGTCTCCATCACCAATTCTAGCGATCTACCAATGCTCGGCTCGCCAAGGTATTCCACAACCACCGACCTTTTGAATTCTGTTTGTACTACCGACCCGCAAGCGAGTGAATCCGCATGAGTGTTGTGGCCCGAACTAATTTGCTGGCCATGGAAGACCTCAAATTTATCCAACAAATCCTTGGCTGCTTCCACATAAGCTGCCATCTTTTCACTCCTTGCGGTGTATTCCCCTGAAAATTGATTTACCACCAACTGAGAGTCACAAAATACTCTCGATTTCTGAATTTTTAGCTCTCGAGCATTCCTAAGGCCGGCGAGCAATGCCTCATATTCGGCAACATTGTTCGTTGCACTGAATCCAAATCTCACTGCTTGCTCCAGGACCAACCCTTCAGGGGAGATAAGTACAATACCTGCCCTCGCTCCTTTGTTGCATGACGAGCCATCAACAAAGAGCTTCCACTCTGTTGGGTCTTGGTCGACACTTGGTATGGGCATCTCAGGCCCTGACTCCTTCTCGTGGAGTGGAGGTGGTGGTGCCACCCGTGGTGAGAATTCAGCCACAAAGTCTGCCAAGACCTGCCCTTTTATGGCCGTCCTTGGTTGATAGTCGAGGTTATACTGGCTCAGTTCGACGGACCACTTTGAGATCCTTCCGGATAAATTCGCCCGCTGAAGTATTGCCTTTAGCGGGTACTTCGTGTACACCGTAACTGGATGAGCTAGGAAATAATGTGGCAGTTTTCTTGAAGATGTCACCAAGGCGTACACCAACTTCTCCAATGACAAATACCTTATCTCTGCCTCCAGTAGTACCTTACTTACAAAATAGATGGGTGCTTGCTCGGTCCCCCTCTCTCGTAGGAGTGTCAAGCTAACGGCAGCTCGGATACAGACAAATATAGTATAAGCGATTCCCCAACATCTGGAGATGAGAGCAAAGGTGGGGAAGATAAGTACATTTTTAGCTCTACAAACGCCTGCTCTTGCTCAGCTCCCCATTCATATCCCTCTCGCTTCTTTAAACTGAAAGAAGGGCTTGCACCTATCAGAGGACTTGCTAATGAACCGATTCAATGCTGCTGCCATCCCTGTCAACTTCTGGACTTCCTTCGTAGTCCTGGGACTCTCAAGATTCCTCAAAGCGGTAATTTGATCGGGGTTTGCCTCTATCCCTCTTCTGGTTACCAAGTGGCCCAAGAACCTCCCAGAGCTGACCCCAAAAGCACACTTTGAGGTGTTCAACTTCAACTTGTACCTCCTCAGTATGTCAAACGTCTCCTTTAGATCGGCTAGGTGCCTTTGTTTTATCTTGCTCTTTACTACCATGTCATTTATGTAGACCTCCATGGTTTTACCTAGCTGCTCTTTAAACATGATGGTGGCCAAATGTTGGTATGTTGCTCCTGCGTTCTTTAACCCAAAGGACATGACCTTATAGCAGTACAGACCTCTAAGGGACATAAAAGAAGTCTTCTCTTGATCGGGCTCATACATGGCTATTTGAGGGTATCCTCGGTATGCGTCAAGGAAACTCATCCTTTCATAGCCCGCCGTTGCATCCACTAGCTGGTCAATTCTGGGGAGGGGAAAGCTGTCTTTTGGGCATGCTTTGTTTAGGCTGGTGAAATCCACACATACCCTCCACTTCCCATTCTTCTTTTTTATCACAACAGTGTTGGCCAACTACTCTGGATAGTATACTTCCTTTATAGCATCCGCTTCAAGCAACCTATCGACTTCTTCAATCACAGCGTCTGCGTGCTGTGGTGCTGACCTCCTCCTCTTTTCAATCACTGGTTTGTGTTGCGGGTCTTCGTTCAAATGGTGGCAGATGACCTCGGGGTCAATCCCCGACATCTCCTGTGGCGTCCAAGCAAAGACGTCCATGTGGTCATTCAAAAAGTCCACTAATTCCCTCTCCTCTTGCTCGGCTAAGTTCTCGCCGATCAAGAAGTACCTCTCCTGGTCGGTTTCGTCAACCTGCACCTTCTTCAGTCCTTCCACAACTTTTTGGTTTGGGTCACCCCCCACATCTTCCAAGGTCGGCTGATCGGGCACCTCCACAGTCTGCACGTACTGAGGTTTCGGTGCTGCTCCCTTTAAGATCATATTGAAGCATTGATCAACCACCTTCTGGTCTCGTTTTATCACTTCAATGCCATCCGGCCCCGGGAACTTGATCTTCTGGTGGTAGGTGGATGGTATCGCTTTCATCTTGTGCATCCACGTCCTGCCTATAATCACGTTATAGGTGGACGGAAGATCTACCACTAAGAAATCAGTCTTGAGCACAATTGATCCTGCTCGTACTGGTAAGGTTACTTTCCCTAATGGCCATACATGGTGTGAACTGAAGCCGACCAGTGGTGTCAAGCTCTTCTTGAGGCTTTCGACGGGTAGGTTCATCTTCCTGAAGGTTCTGTAGTACATGATCTCGGTGCTCGCCCCTTGGTCCACCAAAATCTTTTCCACGTCATACTCCCCTATTCGTAAGGTTATGACCAGGGCGTCGTTGTGAGGGAGGGCGACTCCCGCCAAATCGTTGTCTGAAAAAGTTATAGGAAGCTCTATGACTTCCTCTTCCCTCGACCGGTCCAAGCCGACCTTCAACGCCTGCTACGATCCGTTCAATCGGTGCACATGCCGTACTTCATTGCTCGTGTAAGGGGCCGCTAATCCATGTATCATATAGACGGTCCCTTTGGGGGGTCTATCACAGTCCAAATCCTCGTTCTGCTCGGTGCACTGCTGCTCATCCACCAGGAATTCCTTTAGGTGACCTGCGGCCACTTGCTCGTCTAAGAATTTTTTGTACTCCACGCAATCCTCAGTCATGTGGCCCCAATCTCGGTGGTAGCTACAATGCTGGTTGGTGGCTCTCCTCTTTTGTGGGTTCCCGGTCATCTTCGGTGGCCTTTTGAACCATGGCTGGTCTTTGATACGGTACAACATCTTATAGATTGGCATGTTGAACACTACCGAAACACTAAAGTAGGATTTTGGATCTAGGATGTCCTTCCTCCCTGTTCCAAACTCCTTCTTGCCAGTGTTGTATTCCTTTCTATACACCTTAGACTCTAGAGGCTTCCTTGGGGGGGGGGGGGGGGTCTGGAGCCGTCCTGACACAATCTTGCCTCCTGAATGGATGATGTCATCCTCTACCCGGGCGTGCTCTTGGATTTTCTCCATAACTTCGGCAACGGTCTTGACCAGGTGCATAGTAAATGATTCTCGTAACTTGCTATGCATGGGTAAGCTTGTTTTGAATGTTGCCAGAGCGTACTCTTCACTGCAGTTTTCAATCCCGTTGAAAGTTTCCCAATACCTCTTGGTGTACTCCCTCAAGGTCTCCTCGTTGTTCTGCCTCATTGCTGTTAAGACATCAAAAGTTTTTGGGGCAGCACGGCTTGTGAGAAATCGTGCACAGAACTCCTCAGCAAGCTGAGCCCAAAAAAATATCGATCCCGCAGGTAGCTTGTGATACCAACTAAGCACCACCTTCTCGAGACTGGAAGGAAACATCTTGCACAGCATGGCATCATCGTTCTCGTGCATGAACATGGCTTGTTGATAATGTTGGATATGCATGACGGGGTCAGTGTTCATTTCCTAGAGCACGAACGTGCCGTGCTTGACCCTGCTCGGCATCCTTTCCATCCTAATCTTGTAGGCTAGGGGAGAGGCCGCTATTTGCCCTAGGGCTTCCTTTGCTGCCTCTGGTGCTCTCGTGCAGTTTTTGGGCCACCTTCTGGGCGAGCATCCCCATAACGATCCTTGGCCCTTCGCTCGTTGGACCCAGATCTCTCGTATCTTTCCCTGGCATGTTTCCTTCCACCCTCCTTCTCATGGGAGTGGCTCATCTCTCTTCTTTTTCGTGGAGACTCCTTCCTTCCTATGGACAAGTTTTCTTGTGGGAGTTGATTCTTGGCCCTCTTTGGTCCTTCCCCCCGTTGGATGGTATGAGAACGAGAGTGGATGTCTTTTTCTGCCTACTTGAGGCGCTACTTCAGGTCCTCAACTTCCCGTTCTCGTCGAGCAAGTTGTCGTGCTAACTCCTCTGCCTCTTGCTCCCACCGATCACGACTCTTCTCGTGGTCGCGAGATTTTTTGCCAGAGTTCCTCCCTTCGCGTGGGGGACTCCGACCTCTTCTCTCTCCTGAAGGAGTCCGCTCCCTTTCGTACCTTACAGGGGTCAGGGACCATCGGTGTCGGCCCTTGTACTTTGGTATCTCTTGTATCGTTTCACAACGTCTTGATGCATGGCCCTTTCGTGGCACAGTAGGAACTGTTGGTGTTTGCTTTCCTTTCATTTTTGCCAACGGCGTGACTAACCCGTCGTCTCGTGACGTTTCACGCCTGGGAGTAGGAAACACAGGTTGTGACGCAGCCATGGATTGATTTTCTTCTTAATCACAAAAACAGAGCTTTTTTGTGCAGTTTCCCACAAACGGCGCCAATTGTAGAGGGTGGATTTCTCGTATCTTGACAGCACTTTAGACCTGCAAACTAAGGAACTTTTAGAGCACCTTTGCCCTCGTTGGCAAAGGCCCTCCGATGCTTAAGTTAGTATGGAGATACTAGTTAAGCCAAGAACAATGCGTATAACAATGTGTTACAGCGTACCTTTCACTGTGGGCATGATGCCTGTATTTATAGGTGTAGGTTAGCTTATTGATCGAGGGTCCTCGTTGCCCTTGTTTCCTTATCACGTTAGGAAACCCTTCCTAATAGGATTCACCCTATTAGGTACATTGGCATTACCGTACTTGTCTTCCATGGTTAATGGGATTCCTTTCCATATAGGACTTACTCCCATATGTTTGTGCAATTTGACTCCCAATAGGATTCTTCATTCCTTATCCGATATGGAATGCTCACGTCATTCCCTTGAATCACGGGATATGCCTCTTATCACGTAAGAGACTATTCTATACCATTCCAAAACGCCCTACCGTTCTGTTAGTCCAATAGCGGTGTAACCGTGCTGCCACATAGCTCGGCTATACTTGTGGCTAGGCTTGTGGACCTTATGGCCGAGCTTATTCGTAGCTCGGTGCTGACCCCGCACCCTTTTGTGGTGCCATGGTTGACTACATACCGCGCACTTGGCCCTACTCGTGGCCTCTCTAGCTCGGCCCCTCTGTAGGGTACATTCACGTTGCATGGCCGAGCTAGGGCACCTAGAGAGAGTGTGGGTTTTACCCTCTCCATCAACAACCTCAGTTGTCCTGTCGAGTGGTGCTCCCTCGTCATCAAACCCGTGTGCGTGCATGGACAACCTACTCCAATGCGGGTGGATACCGGTTAACGGAATTGCAACCGCAATGCAATGATAATATGCAAGACCGTGCGCGCATGGCAATCCGTATGTTATTTTGATAGGACAGTTGCAATAGCAGGTTAGGAGGGGGATGCTTTTTCAACTCATTTTAGCTGCTCATCGATTTTCTCCATTGCTTCTAATGAAATGCGACACCTTATTTGATCATAAATGTCATCACATAATTGTTTGTGGCGTGGAATGTTGATTGATTTCTGGAACGACTTCTGAATAGATCTGAGCTGAAGGTCCAACATCTTTTCTATTTTATCAAACGATGTTTGTAGGTTCGACATGGTATCCCCCAAATACATCTTCAGCCTCGCATGTGTAGACTCCACCCTGTAAAAGAATAATGCACTATGTTTAAATAGGAAAGTTTAAAAAAGTATTCCTTAGTGTAGTACAATAATGCACGGAATTTGATTAGTAAAGTTAAAAAGTGAGTATACTGTGGACGGGATTTAATTTTCGGAAAATGTTAGGTACCCGAGGAACCGTTTAGAAAAATATGTATGACTCTTGTGCCCCTGAAAAAAGGTTTGGTCTGCGAAAAATAGAGATTTGGGTTCGGGAGACAGGTTACCCGCGGGGAAGGTTTTGTTTGAAAAAGCACCCCGCGTGCCCGGAATTTTCCGGTCTCTACTAAATATTTGTGGGATTTTTATGAAAAGATTTTATTGAATACTTTATTCACATAAACGGTAAATAATTATTTTAGAGGAATAAATAAAATTGACAAGTCAAGCAACGCAATAAAATGACATATTGAATAAACAAGTAATGCAACAAAACATTTAAAGCACAAATAAATATTTAATTGAAATAATAAATAACATGAAGGGATGTAATAGTAACAATCAAAAGCCAAGGGGGGTCAGTGTAATAAGAGCTTTGTAAGTTTTTTCCCCAAAACAGAGCATCAGAACCCAAACAGAGTATAGAAAATCGATTTTTGCCTCTGGCACCGTGCGGTGTCGGAATAGATACCGCGCGGTGTCCGACTGACACCGCGCGGTGCCACTGATAGCACAAAATTTTGAAAAATTTGATTTTTGTCAGAATGAAAAGGGCCTCTGTTTTCTTTGTTTTCTTTGTGAAAAATATGACTTTTTGACGGTTTTGAAAGACTTTAAGAGAGATTGTAGCGAAGAAATATACCTCCACGTACAACCGGCATTTCCACAACCAAAATGAGTTGCGTAATGCACGATCAGAGACGTTCGGATTTGTTGAAAATGCTCTTCCAAGCTTGAGAAGGAGCTATAGAGCTCTCCTCTGACTTGGTAGAGTCCCCTCAGAGAACGAACGCTACCTTTTGAACACGAATGTTATACCTCTGGGTTGTTCGGTAAAGATCAAAGAGATCGGTTTGGAGACTGGAAATGGTTGTTGTAGACTATGGAAGCAAGGATTTTGTGTATGGTTTTAATCAGAAATGATTTTGACAGAGTAACGAGAGGACGGTTGAGAGAACTTTTGCTGGGAATTGGTACGTGGGTTTTTCTAATTCTCTCTTTAGAATCGTTCACCGAGCTTCGCTTTTATAGGCACGAAGGTTGGATGGCCACACAAGTTAGCCGAGATGCTCACGTCGAAAAGTTGGGCTATGGGTAGGGTATGCCGTGTTACGCCAACGAATTGAGCTACTGGGCAACCCGAGAATCACGGTGATAAGACAAGGATGCTGTACGGTGTACAAAAGGGTGCCGCACGATGTAGCTTTGGAGGTCGTACGGTGGAGATGGAATTTTGGGCCGTACGGTTTGAGAAATGAGGCCGCGCGGTTCAAGTGATTTTTGGATTTTGGTTCTTTTGATCTGTTTGACCCAAGGGACTGTGCCAAGGTATATTTCATGTTCTTTTCATCATCGGGGATACACAAGTCATCAAAATTGGGGTGTCTACAGTTGCCCCTCTTCGACGTGGCTTGGTCGCCATTGAGTTGGTGCAAGTCGCGTTTGAAGATTCGGACATCCCAATTTGACTACCTGTGCGAAAAATAGTAAAACAGAAAATTTGGTCGAGCTCAAGGCTTCCTACGTACCTCGTTTTTTAGGATCAGACCAATCGTAGTTCGGCGGGGCAGTCATGAAAATTGCCACCTCATTTTTTTTGCAACAAAACCGACGATGTCTTGAAGGATTAAATGTCGTATAAGGACTTACATGAAAACTTTTAAACGCCGTGTAAGGACTTAGCAGGCTTGCGGGTTTCCGACCTAGCAGGCATTTTTTTGTGCCAAAGCATTGCTTCTCGATGGCACTGTGGAATGGTGTCTGGAACTCCTTCTCCTTTCGCAGGGCAAGGATTCAATCTCGTGTTTTGAAGTGATTCTTGTGATTCTCAAATAATGGTGGAAAACAATTCCAAGTTGAGGGATTATTGCAAAAACTCAAGTTTATTAACACAATTTTAACATAAAGGTGAGACATTGATTTTCCAAAAGTTGCGAAAGTTACTACCGAACCACATATGGTTGCCTACGTATCCCTTTGCAAGGAATCAGGTCGTGCGTAGTTCGGGACTACAATGCTGACTCTATTTTTGTTTTTTTATTTTTTGACAATAATAGGACATTACAGACTCGAATTTGAAGACAGACACAAACTTGAAAGCAAAAAAAACGTGAAAGACTCGAAGTACAACCTGACACAATAAAGGTGAAGACTTGACTTGAAAATTGAAAACTTGACTCGAAGATTTTGGCTTGGCTGCAGCTCCCAAGACTTGTGGAAGATTGAGCTACTGCATGGTCACTGATGATTGATTGGTTAAACAAGGTTTTCAGCTCTACCAGGGACGGATCCGTTGTCAATGAGATCTTGAATTTTGTGACGAAGGCGGTGACACTCATTAGTAGCATGACTGGGCAGTCGATGGAATGCACAAAAGGCATTTGGGTTATGGTAAGATGGGAGCTTCTGAGGTAGAGGAGTTGGAGGGAGTGGTTTGATATGGCCGGTTTTGAACAGCTCATCATAAATCGAGGACAGAGGTGTGGAGAATTGGGATAGGGTTCTTTGTGGTTTTTTAGAATGGTTGGTTTGAGCTTTGATCTCGTTGACATGTATGGCTTGGTTGACATTTTGGTTTGAGGAGCTGGAAAAGGCTTGGGTATAATCATTTCCGTTGAACAATTTGTCGCTGTTGTTGGAGTACAACCATTTGGTTTTGGGAACAGGTTCACTTTTCTCAAAGATACCAGACCGGATTGCCTCCCCAACGGCAAGGCCTGCCTCATAGAAGGTTTTGAAATCGGCGGTGGTTTGGAACACCACCAAGTGCTTTGCAAAATCTGGAGCCAAATTTCTGGTAATGATCCGCATCTGTTCCTTTTTTGACGGCCTGTCAATCATCTGAGAGGCTTTTCCTCTCCATCTTTTGATAAAGTCAGCAAAGGATTCATTTTTCCCCATCTTGGTTGATTCCAACTCCCGAATGGTCATCTTCAGCTGGATGTTGTAGTTGTACAGAGCCACAAAGGCTGCCCCAATGTCTTTCCAAGTTTTCTTCTTTGAATTGTCTAAGTTCAGAAACGAACAGAGTGCGGGCCCCGTCAGGGTTTGCTGAAACATTTGGGCCATGGCATTTTTCTCCATATCATACATGGATAAGGTACCCACGTATGTTTGCAAGTGTGCCTATGGATCACCGCTTCCATCGAATTTGTCCCAGTCAATTGGCTTGAATTTGTCAGGCAGTTTGGCATCAGGAAATAAACATAGTTTCTCCATGTCAATGCCTGTAGTTGCAATATTTTCTTATTTCTGGACTGACTCCTCTAGTTTGGCTACTTTAGCCATCATAGCCTCCATCCCTGAATTATTTGATGATTCCCCAGACAGACGGGAGGTCACGTCTTGAATCATGATCATCATTTGAGCCATTAGTTTGTTTTTGGTGGCTCGCTGATCTTCCAAAGCTTCTTTGAGAATCTGAACTTCGGTCTTCTCTAACTGTTCTGTAGTCTTGGCCATGACTGGAAGGCTAGTTGACTGTTCTGTTCTTGACTCAGTTCGAATTAATCGCTGGTTGGGCGATCAGGATTGTTTTGTCGGGTCAACCTTTGTTATGAAAAAGTCGATTTCAAGTGGTATGGTTTTCTTGTTTGGGTTGATGGCTGGGAATTGACAGTAAAGCAAAATTGAACTCAGGAGTGCCCCTGCTTGTTTTATTTTGAAAAGGAGAATGTCGTGCATGTGTCATCATG
>JAXBDA010008012.1:0-15962 GCA_036023075.1 Gaultheria prostrata | reverse complement strand
CCCCCAAAGACTTGGCAGAACTTACAATCATTAAACAAATCAGAATTTCATCCATGGTTGCAAAGGGAGGCAACCGTTATTCAATTGGATCAACTTCCATCAATGGGAAATTAAGTTCATAAATCCAAAAGAAATTATAGTATTGAAGTAAAAGAACTATTTAACAAAAGAAGACGAAGAGCAACCCGAAACAGGAGTAGGAAATAATGCTCTTACAAAACCAAAGACATGCCGCCAAGGAAATTATCTGGTTTCAATTACAGTTGAATCATAACACATGCTCGCATATCTTTTTTTTTATGGAAAAACAGAAGCCCTATATTGGTTTTCTCTAGCACCACTATTTCCACTTGAATTTTGTTAACACTATTACAGACATCTACCATTAAAATAAAGAATTGGAGTCACCACAAAAGTTGGAAAAGAGAGATCCACACAAGAAAACTAATAAGAGAATATAAAATACACCATGAAATAAATAGCCATAAAAGGCATTACTTATTTCTCTAGCCACCAAGAAAAAAAAACTCACAAGCTTACAGTTGTAGAAGTAAACCCAAGCACAGACTCAACCCCACTGCAATAAACTCTTCGCCACGTCGTCATCTGGAGACTCTGCCAGAGAATCTGCCGCCACCGGCGATGAGTGCCTACCCTACTTCGCCTGCTTTGGCGCATCAGCAACCGGGCCTGGCGCCAGTGCTGGAGTAGGCGCCAGATCCTTGAAAAGCTCTGTCGGCAAAAGAACCTTATCGATCGAGCAAAAGGCCATTAGTTGTTCGTCGATTGAAGACTTAAAGTGCCCATTATCTTTGCCGTCACGAGCTTGGTCTTCAATATAGATTGTTCGCCGTCGTTTTGCACTGCGAAATCAAAATTGCTGGCGCCGTCGGTGGCCAGAGTGTTCATCAGTCCGTTGTTGGACTTCAACAGGTCTTCCGCACTTCGATCTGCATCTCGATCATGCTAAACACAATGAACACGACGATGTTGATGTGTATTCAACAGTCCATTGTTGATTTCTCTGTTGATTTATGATATTTGGGTGCTCTCTCTCTCTCTCTCTCTCTCTCCGTAGAACTGTCTAAAATTTAGGTGTTGAAAATTGATCGACTGAGATTGAAAAGAGAAGTGTTGGACTTTATAGAGGTAGGGGCAGTAAAGTCATTTCATAAGCAAAGTTAACCCTGTTAGCTGCAAATTGACGGGAGGGGAAATCTGACAATTACTTTTAAAAGTAAAGGAGGTCAACGGAATTTCATAAAGTTTAAGGAAAGTCCCTGTAATTATCAAAAACCTTAGGGGAGGTAAGTGAAATTTACCCATTAAGATAGGATGGTAACAAAATTATCTTAAAATAAATAACATATGATCTAGCGCGCATGTCTTTTTTCAAGATAAATGCGATCAAATATCACACTTCTCATTAAGCAATTAATCAAATGATTTTCAAAGATAATGAATATTTTTACAATATCTGAAAGGTAAAAATTCAAAATGAATTTAGAATGGACGAAAAACTGAATCTCGAGGACTAAGAGCATCAGCATCAGGGGCATCAAACCCCCCTGTGGCTAATTTGTTAAGTTAAACTATTAAAAAAAAAAAACCCAAAAGCAGGCATATCAAATGAATGATCAAATTTGCAAAACTTTAACTTTGCTACAGTGCACTGTTCACGGATCAAATTACTTTTTCATCACTCTCTCCTGACTTCTCTCTTGGTTTGAGTATTTTTTTTTTTTTTTTTTTTTGGGGGGGGAGTAGGAGTAGAAAATGAGAATAGTTTAATATAGTGGAGTTAGAATAGAGAGTCGAATTTTGTAAAATTTTTTAAATTAAGTGACTTACTAATTTATAAAAGGTATTTTTGAGATTAAATTTGGTGTTTTTTTTTGTGAGACCGATAAGGATGCCCTAATCCCTTCCCTTTAGCCCTTCCCCTTGAGAAGTGTGCTAACTAAAATATTAGTAGTTGGCTTTAATCGGTTTACCACTTGTTATCTTTCTACAGCAATGAAAATGACACTTAATGCAGCTGTATTACAAGTAATAAATCTCATATGATATGCTATGGAGAGAGCGGCACCCTCACAACTTTATAAGAATCAGACATTAATATAGACGTTTATATACGTATGGAAAATAATGATATACTAAACTTTTGAACTAAAAGGCCGGCAAGGTCTTTTGGCAAAAATGTTTAAACCGATTTTTTGGTTTATTCGTTTTGTCTATATTAAAAAATAATTTATATTTATTAGTTTTGCGTCAAGTTTTCACAGTTTATTGATTTTCTCGATGAGATAAATCTAAAAAGTATAAAATTATGATCAAAATATTATTTTTTTAATAAAACCAAAATTAATCCAATAAACTGATTTATTTTTGGGCTTTACTAAAAAAAAATAGTTTTTATCATAATTTTATATTTTTTATTCCTCTGACAAATCAATAATCCAAGAAAATTTGACGTGAAACTAACAAATGTAAAAAATTTTTGAAAAAAGACAAAACGAATAAACCAAAAAACCAATTTATTGCTTTTTTGTCAAAGCTCACACAATTTCACAAACTTTTTTTTAGTAAAAAATTTAAAGTTGTAACCAAGGGCGATTCTCCTAAACAGGTGGTCTCTCTCTCTCCCCTGTATAATAACTCGCACAATTTCGCTAACCTTTTTTTAAGTAAAAAATTAAAAGTCCTAACCAAGGGCGATTCTCCTAAACAAATCTCTCTATAATAACTCAGCCTCCCCTGTCTTGTAAACGGAGCGTCCCTAAAAACGCCGTTACTTGAGTAGCACCCGTTACGTCACGGGCCTTTGAAAAAGTCTAGTTGAATACAAGTCGTATGGCGTTTGAGGCTGAACAATTGACGTGTCTGGTTCCTAACGGCGGTGGCGATGATGACGGAAACCGAGCGCCGCCGAGGCTGCCTCGATGGACGAGGCAAGAGATTCTGCTTCTCATACAAGGAAAGCGAGTGGCGGAGAACCGGGTTCGGAGGGGTCGGGCCGTTGGCCCGGAATTGGGCGAGCCGAAGTGGGCCTCGGTGTCGTCGTACTGCAAGAGGCACGGGGTGAACCGGGGACCGGTTCAGTGCCGTAAGAGGTGGAGCAATTTGGCCGGAGACTATAAGAAGATCAAGGAATGGGAATCATCATCAGTTGTGATGAGGGAAAAACAAGAGGGGGAGGAGTCGTATTGGGCGATGAGGAGTGATTCGAGGAGAGAGAGGAAGTTGCCGGGACTCTTTGACAGAGAGGTTTACGACTTACTCAACGGCGGGACCACGGCGGCGATGGAGGATGAGACGACTATACCCAATCCTGTTCCAATTTCAGGTTGTAATTTATATCGGAGAATTCTACACATAGTCCACGATATATGCATCTAGTTTTTACCTTTACACGTAGCAGTGGAGTTGTATAAGTTATGCATGCTTGGGTGATTATGGATTATGAACTATTCGGGCTGAATTTTCACTTGGTTGGTAGAAATATCCTCTGGACATGATCGTGTTTTCTTTTCTTGATTCTTGCAAATCTTCTTGTTCAGTCTCTGTTTAATTTGGTTTTGGTTAGCTGGTAGCAATTTCCCTTAATGGCGTTGACCTAGGTCACGTAATCCTCCCTCTTCTTCTGCTACTAGTAATTCTTTCTCTATGCTCCCGGTCTCAATCTTCATTCTTCACTCTCACGGATTTTGGTGGTTTTGTATGTTTTTGGAAGTCGCTTCCCCGTTCTTGTTCTTGTTCTTGCACCTGCCTCTACTCGCTCCCATCATGTTTTGGATGGCCCGGATGCATTCGGCAATTTTAATTTAATTTTGATTTATTTTTACCGGAAAAAAATCAAAACACATCCGGGTCGTCCAAAATACAATCGGATTGTCATTGTGTGGCTTTGGCGTTGACGCATTGTCTTCTATTTTGGGTTTTGTCTTTTTCATGTGTTATTGTTACTGTATTTTCTTTACTGTTACTATTAGAATTGTTAATACTGTTACTTCCTAAAACTCATTTTTTTGGAATTACCTGCTTTGGTTACTGAATTTTCAGCGTTTTTTTAGTTCCCCCTGAGATTTGGCTGAAACTATGTTTTGATTTACAGAGAGACAATATCATCCACTATCGAGAGGGTGTCCATCTCAAGGTAACTTTGTACTTTCTAAATTATATATTTAGAAACTCATATGCAAGTGTCAAGCTTTTATATTCATGGTGTGATTACTGGTTTGTAGTTCGGTGATGGGGTAACTGCTACAGGGAGGCTTACAATTTCATTTGGCTACCTCATTGCTGCTTTTGTTTGGGTAGAATGAATGTTTAGCAGGACACAACCTCAACCTCAGTTAGGGTAGTGCATGCGGCCTACTTATCCTGTTTATAGAGCAAACACTCACTGGATTAGTATTGTAGACTTGACAAAACTACAATTCAAGTCCACTATTATTCTCTGTATCAAGATCGGGTTATAATCTTAAATGGCTCACATTGCCAACTTCCACTCGATTGTGGTTTGTAAAACTACAAACTTAGAGCGTTGCTATTTGCTTTATATAACTTGTGCCTGTTTTTTTCTTTCTTGTCGACAAATATCGACAGAATTTGTAGTTGGTTGTGCTCTGAAACTAATTCTTAATGATGATCAAATGATTGAAAGATTTGATGGCTTCAACTCTGGTTGCATCAACTAGTGGAATTGAATATGCACCTTATCCGCCTATCCTCATCCCAAAAACTAAAAGAATGAAGGTTGTTGGAGACCTCGTATAAGTGCACAAAGGGTTCATTTAGCGAACACCTCCACCGCTCATGCCTCATCATAATTTTTTCAGTTCCAAATATCTTATCAATCTTATTTGGAAATGTTGTTTAACCTCGCTGATATAATTCTCCATGTAAATTGGTTGCTTCGTTCTTGATTCGGTAAATGGAACCTGTAATATATTCTTAGTGAACCAAAGGGAAACATTGCAGTTTGGATATTATGTGCAAACCTAAAGCTAGTACACTTTGTATAGTGGTTTAGAAATTATCTAGCTCGATCAGGTCTATTTTCAGCATCTAAATATTCAGTACATGACACCACCTCCTTATCTTCGCGGTTTGGTGTGTATGGCTTCCTATTTTTGCATTTTGATAAAGACAGGTTCTGCATGTAGCTTACAGGTGAATTTTCAGCCTAGGCACCGACCGTAGTCAATGACTTTTTGTACTTCTAAGTTTACATGCAGTCATTGGAATGTTAAGAGAATAAGCATGTAGCTGAAAATGCCAGTAACAAACATAAATATTCTGGAGTTTCATGAAAATTCAGTACCTCATTTCATATTCCAGAAAATATAGTTGTGTTGAGTGTGGAATTGTGGTTTTCTTGCATCCTATGTTTTTGCCCATTCTTAATGGCCTGCCTTCATATTCTTGTAACCTCCGAATTAACTCTTGTCGTAGGCACAACACTTGGGAAACAACAACAAACAACCGATCCTGAGATGGGAGCTGCTTATCAGCAAGCGCGTAAGCGGAAGCGGATAGTTGCAGAAGGAGACGAGGAAACAAACACCCTTCAGTCTCAGTTGATTGAAGTTCTAGAACAGAACGGAAGAATGGTGAGCAAGCAACTCGAATCTCAGAACACCAATTTTCAGTTGGACAGGGAACAGCGCAGAGACCATGTCAATAGCTTAGTTGTTGTGTTTAGTAAACTGGCAGATGCTTTTGGCAGAATTGCTGATAAGTTGTAGCAAAGACCATCAGAACACAGTGTACATAGCCACAAAAGTTATTATCACTGTGTCAGAGTTCAATGGATGGTAGGGGAGGGGAGGCTAAAGGATCTGGATTTTGTAGCTCATGTCGGATCATATATGAAAATTAATTGTCCTATATAAATTTCTTTTATTTTTTCTTACGATTCCCATTTCCCCCCTTTTGTGGCTATTGCCCAATCATAACAGAGTTAATAAATCATTGGTATTTGAGTTTCCAACAAATGTATTTAATTGAGTGGTCTGTGATCGAGTACTGTCGACTTGACCGCATCATCCTAGTTGTAAATAATGCTTTTCATTCGCGCGAACAATTTCAAAAAATCCAAACTATTGATTTCCGAGACGGACGATTAGAATTGCACAGCATGCTGGCTAGCACACAGCTGTGCAGCACCCCCGATCCGCTTTCAAAACCTGTCTTTACTATTGTGATTCAACGCAATTCATTGCCTGCATACGGCATCAATTCCATAGCTGGAATGGAATTTAGAAACAACATAATAGAGTAGTTGTGAGACTCCTACTTCCCATATTATGACAAAAATGGTAAACACAACGTATAACTTTGTGACAAACCAAAAAAAAAAAAACTGTGTCGATCACTAGTATTTTTGTGCACATGTATGTGTCATTTGAGGGATCCGGGGTGCTGGTGATCACATCCGAGGTGCGCTCTCCAGGGGCGAACACCAGGACCCCCTCTTCCGTCATTTCAGATGTGAAACTTGTCATGCGTAGGTTAGCACGATTAGTGATGCAGCTTCTACTCCGATAACCAGCATGCGATTATCGAAAATCTTCCGTGAATAGAAAGAGGACAGAAAACTGCTAATCTAATCTAACAATAAAGATTACCAAAAAAAAAATGGAAAAGATTACCAAAGAAGAAGAAAGGAGGTCAAAGGTTCATTAATGAGGCCAAGGACCAAGACACCAAGTCCGAGTGTTGTCTAATTTAATTTACAGAAAATCTCCGCCGATGGAATTTTTGAAGATTTTCGTATCGTAATTTATTATACAGTACTAGCAATTTTGATTCAGTTACCATATTTGTAATGCAGACAATCTACAACTCCTACTAATTTTGATTCTCTCTCCGATTCTTTCCCTCATTACTCTATAAATTAAGGCTCATAACAAAGGAAAAAAATTACCCTACCTTATTCTATTTTGTGCTGATTTCAGAAGCACTAGTGAGAAACCATTAAAGGTAGTGTTCCCATTATTAGCTGTTTTTCTCTTTGAAATTCATTACTCAAGAACTTCTCTACCTTAATTAGGCTTTCCATTGCTTTTTTGGCTAATTTGTTTAATGTACTTTTATTTCTTTTTCTTGTTTTTGGCTCTAATAGTTCTTTACAAATGGGAAGAGCTAAACAGAGAATGGAACTGATAAGCAACGAAAAGTCGCGATACACAACTTTTAAAAAGAGGAAGAATGGGTTGAAGAAGAAGGCTTATGAATTACAAACCCTCTGTGATGTTGAAGTTTGCTTGATAATTTACGGACCTACAACGGATGAACCTCCTAATCCTTCGGAGACACATAAAAAACACGACACAGTTCATGATCACTTGATCGAGTCCTACAAAAACCAACCCAGTGAGGAACGCGCGAAGAGGACCCTAAATTCGTCGGACATTTTTATGGACCGGAACCAAAAGATTGAAGACTCGCTTGTGAAACTACGCAAAAAGAATGGCGAGGCAATTTACTCCACGTGGGATGATCGTTACAGCAATTTATCGTACGAACAACTGAGAGAATTGGATGTTATCTTGGAGGGAAAGCTTCAAGATGCGAAGGCTAGAATTGCGTTGATGAAAGGTATTTCTTACCCACAAACTACTCAGAACCCTTCGTGTTTCGTACAAGGCTTGATCGGAACGAGAAACAAGCAATGGGAGGATGTACATGAGCAGCAGCAGCAGCAGCCTATTTCGATGCTGAATCCACGTTACGAGTATGAAGTTCCTATTCATTACCCTTTCAATCATGAGATTCAGCAGGGGATTCCAATTGATGCTAATTTAATGGAGAATTCAGTTATGATGATGCCAACGAATTACGGTAACCAATATGGTACTACTAATACTAGTCAACTTGGTGGCGCGTCTAGTAGCAAATTCATGTGCAACGTTCCATTGGAGAGGCCAATTTATGGTTACGATTCGTCGATGTCTGGAATGGTGGATACTACTAGTAGTATAATGTATAACAACAATCCTGTCCCCTTGGGATATTGCATTAATCCGAAAGTGGAAACGATGTCGCCGTATCTACAGTACTTGAAGATGGTGAGCGATTCATCTCTTATGGACAAGTACTACTATAAGGGAAGCGAATTTGAGGCGAAGAACCAGAACTGAGAATGCAGCAGGTTAGTTAGGGATTCTGATAGTATATTAGAGACTAAATTCGATTTACTCTTTAACTAGAGATTTGGATATTAATTGTTTTTAGCAATTGGGTTTTTGATTTATAGCTACTGATTTTTTAACATGCTTTAAGGAAAATGGCAAAAGTGTCAGGCTATTGTAACACAACTATTGCATGCTGAGTTCGATTTGCTGCCACTATTGAAGTGCAAATAGAAACATAAATGGGCTGTTAGTTGCATGAGATTCATCCTACTCAGGGTTGGGTTTCATTTACTTCTTCCAGAAACATTTTCATTTTGATAATGTAAACTTTCCGTCCAACTTTCGCATACCTTGACTAATTCTCGAATGACTAATTTTGTCGTCCAATGATGAGAAGCTCAACTAAATCGGAACACAAGAATACATTTTTTTTCAAGAAAAATGTCCACATTGATCTGAGGGCTAGGGCCCCTAGCTAATATTTTTCACTTGGTGTGTGGGTTCAGTACTTTTAAAACCTATTACTTTCTTTTTCTAAACTAGCTAACAAGAGGTAATTGTAATTATGATGCGATGGTAAGTAAATGTAATTGTATGTAAAAGTATCTTTATTCCATTAAAATAAAGAGTTTTTTTTTTTTTACTTTTATCCCTTAAATTATTCATATTTTTCTATGTCGTCCCTAAATTAAAAAAACAACCTATTTAGTCCATAAACCATTTGATTGCAACTCATTTCGTCGAATCGTTAACGGCATCCACTTTTTTGGATGAAAAATAATCTACGCGCATAGATTGCGATATGGGACCCACTTTGGGTTTCCACGCGAACAATCCAATCCGTTTATTAATTTTAAAATATGTTATCAAGTGACCACGTAAACAAATTACTCAATCGGATAACTCTAAGTGCTTGATCTAACATTCTAATTTTTTATTAAGTACTTAAAATTAATAAAAAAAATTAGAAGATTGGATCAAACACTTAGAGATATTCGATTGAGTTGATTTTTTACAAAGGCCACTTGAAATAATATTTTTAGAATTATGAATCTCAGATTGTTCATGTGGGACCCCGAAGTGAGCTCCACATAGCACACAGACCCAGATCTATGCATGTAAACTATTTTTCACCCAAAAAATAGGATGTCGTTGAGTTAGACTCAATGGGTTGCAATCAAAGAGTTTATGTACGAAATAGGTGAATTTTTTAGTTTAGGGACAACACAGAAAAAGTGTGAATAATTTAGGGGATTAAAGTGAAAAACAAAAACTCTAAAATAAATGAATGAATCTCAACTTAGAAGTTATTTTTAGGGAGTCCACTGTGGATGCCCTTAGAACCCACAAGTAATAAATTCTAACCCGTGTTCTATATGCTAGTGGACTGAGTCTTGATCCAAAAACGCCTGTTGTGGACTACAGACAAAAAAAAAAATTTGGATCATATATTTTCAAGGGAGAAACACGGTTCGGTCCAGTTTTTGGACCCCATGTATGCCCATCTCACTATAAGAAAACACAGTTTTTGTGACGGGGGATTACCGTTGCAAAGGAGACTTTACCGTCGCAAAAACATATTGTGACGGGCCTGCGACGGGATAGACCCGTGACAGTAAGGTGCAGTGGCAAAAGTTTTTATGCAACGGGAAATCCCTGTCGTGAAGTATTAGCAACAGGAAACTAGCCTTTTGTGACAGTAACTAACCCGACGCAATTAAATAGAAAAATTCTTATTTTGATTGCCACAATGCTTGCTTATCATTGCCAATGCAATATTCCCCGTTGCAACAACAAAAAAAAACTCACATTTTGCTACCACTTAAAATCCTGTCGCAAAAGGTTTTTTGTTTTAAAAATAAAAATAAAATTGATGAATTTATCTGCAATATGAACCACTATTCAGTTTTTGTAGCTCTAATAGTTATTATGCATTCAAGCCCATGTATTAAAGACAAAACATCTTAATCCATCCAAATGATCCACGGATCCGCATTCAAAACAAAACCAAGTTCAACAAATTAAAACATAATTCCCAAATTCCTAATAGTAACACAATCCATTATCCATCTCTTTCAACTACATTGACAAAAATACTAAAATACGTGGAGTACTACTCAGTAAAAAATAAAACAAAGTGAACAATTTGGGGTCCCACACAGGCAATCTAATCCGTTCATTAATTTTATAATATATTTTCAAGTGACCACGTTAACAATTTGCTCAATCGCATAATATACTAAAGTGCTTGATCTAACATTTTAATTTTTTATTAAGTACTTAAAATTAATTTAAAAAATTAGAAGATTGGATCAATCACTTAAAGATATTCAATTGAGTTGATTTTTTACAAAGTCCAATTGAAAACATATTTTTAGAATTATGAATGTCTCAGATTGTTCATGTGAGACCCCGAAGTGAGCCCCACGGAGCGATCTGGGCCTATGCGCGTAAACTATTTTCCGTCCAAAAATAGGATGCCCTTGAGTTGGACTAAATGGATTGCAATCAAATAGTTTATGGACGAAATCAGTGGGTTTTTTAGTTTAGGGACGACAGAAAAAATATGGATAATTTAGGGGATTAAAGAAAAAAAAAAAAAATCACCAAAATAAATGAATGAATCTCACGCTTTAGAACCCACAACTAATGAATTCTAACCCGTTCTATATGCTAGTGGACCGAATCTTGATCCAAACACCTATTGTGGACTACAGACAAATTTTTTTTTTTTTGGGTGGTGATAACGTGGTGTCGTCATTGTTTTACAAAATGCGTTCTCATAATTTAAAAAAATCTAAGAAAAACAAAATTATAGAAAATTAAGATTCAGGGTTTGGAGGATTGGGAAGCACAAACACATTTGTATAGGATACCTTTATGCATGTATGTATGTATTTATTGATGGATTGATTAAGGCTGTGTTTGGAAGTTGTGGAAACAAAGAGAAAGAGGAGAAAATAAAATAGAAGTGAGAAAGAAATGGTGAAGAAACCCTCTTTATTTCTTTTGTTTGATTTGTGAAGGAGAGAGGAAAATTTGCACTCATGGAATAAGAGAAAAAAAGAGTTAATTTTCACTTTTTTCTCCTTCCTCTTCCTTTTCCTTTTCCTTTCTCCTTCTATTTGGAAACCAAACAAACGAGAGGAATTTTTTTTAATTTTCTCTTCTTTTCCACTTCTTTCCTCAACTTCCAAACATAATCTAACTCTTAGGAGGTGTTTGGGAGCCTATTATTCAGCTTTTCATTTTTGGCTTTTTGGATTATGGCCAGAATGAGTTTGAATCTGGGAGAAGTGTTTGGGAGAAATGTGTCGAATGCATTTTGAAAAAGTGGTAGTGTTTGGGAGAAGACTTATGAAAATGAGTTACAGATTACTCTTTACCATACTACCCTTGTTTATTTATTATTTTTAGGAAGCTTTTTTTTTATAAAAATGTGTACAGTACAATTGCTTATTGTTTATGGCCGTTGGATTGTCTAATGGATTTCATACCATTGGATGTAGGCTTTGTGGCAACAAAAACCACTTGATTATTTCCCAAATACACTGCCTCTCTCTCATCATCCTTAGGCTTTGTAAATATCGTCTTTCTCTCTCTCAGATTCACACATCCACCGCCAGCCCCTCTCTCTCATCCACCGCCGGCCACTCTCACTCCCACCAATCATCACCCACAGATCATCCCACCGCAAGTGATAATCAGGTCCCAAGAATGGAGGTCCGATGAACTCTGTACATTTTTTGAGGTCCGACGAAATCTATACATCTCTGTTTAATTTTCATGATTTCTTATTTTTGATTTTCTGAGTTCCCCTCTATTGGTCTCGTGAATTTATTTATTTTTTGCGGAATTTCTGAGATTGATTGGGAGAAAAAATGGAAATTTATGATTTTCTGGGTTTCCCTAATGTCTAAACTGAAGAAGAAGAAGGGTAGATATGGGATAGAGAAGATGAGGGGAAAATCTGAAAGGAGAATGGGAAAATGAGAATGCAAAAAGGAAGGGGAGACCTTTTTTTGAGTTTTTGCTTCTAAAGTAAAAATTGGCAAATGAGTTTTGGAGAATGAGATTTGTGTTTGAGGCGCCCAAACAGTCAAAAACAAAAAAAAAAGAATGAGAAAATGTGCAAAACTGGCGCCCAAACAGGCCCTTATATTATGTTGGCAACTGAAATCGGCCCAACATAGCTCATAGACTCATCACGGGCCTTATCGCATAATAGGCCCTGCTTGCGTGTGTTGAATGAACTAGCCCATTTGTACACCTTAGTCCAATGATCTCGGCCGATATACTTTCAAGTAGGGCTGTAAATGAACTGCGGCGTTCGTGAACTATTCGAGGCTCGGTTCGGTAAGAGCTCATTCGAGTTCGATTCGACTACTAATGAACTGAACTTGAACCTCAATATTAGGCTCATTCCATAAATGAGCCGAACGTGAACCTAAGTGGATTCTGCTCGGTTAGGCTCGCGAACCTGGGGTCAAAATATAATTAATAATACTTTAGGGGTCTACCTATAAATATTTTATAGTTTGAGGGATTTAGTTCTCAATATTTATTTCTTGTGATGTTTTTCTTTCGATTTCTTGATTATTGTGGTAGATCTGTTTGTTTTATTTTGATTTCTTGGTTATTGTGGTAGATCTACATGTAACATTGTTTTGAAGCATGTCTCTTTCCTTTCTCAGTTTGTGTTTTAAATTGCTAATGAGCCCTACTGAGCTGGATTCGAGCCTGAATTCGAGCCTAAAGTCGGCTCGATTCGGCTCGTTTGAGTTTAACGAGCCCTACCGAGCTGGATTCGAGCCTGAATTCGAGCCTAAATTCGGCTCGATTCGGCTCGTTTGAGTTTAACGAGTCCATTCGAGCCGAGCCCGAGCTTCAAAATTTTTTCACGATCCAAACTCGTGCTCACTTGTCTAGGCTCGAATCGAACCCGAGCCGAACCCGAGCCTGACTCATACCTTACCGAACTGATCCCGAACCTCATAGGGTTCGACTCGATTCGGCTCGTTTACAGCCCTACTTTCAAGTGTTTCAAGACTTGGAAATGTGGCTAACTACGCAAAGAGAGGTGTCGAATGGGCTGTGCTGGTCCAGCCCATCTATTCTCGTGCCTAGCGTGCTTCGTGTCGTGCGAGGCTGGGCCTATTTAATAACCGTGTCATGCCTTGTCGTGCTTTTTTAGAATATTTTCGGCCCAGCCACGGCCCAGCCACAATCCATGCCATGCCCGTGCCGATTCCCGTGTCCATACACAATCAAGCCTTGTGAAGCTAAAAAAATGCTTCTAAAAAATTTTCTTTACTGTTTTTAAAATTGATAATTACAACTAAAAATTAACACATTTAATTCAAAAATATAAAATATTTTATTGATAATTGAACTTTGTAATACAATGAATGTAATTATAAATAAGAAATGCATCACTATAGCTTGAATACATCCCAACTAAGTTGCACTTACTCAACTATCAATCATATACATTCCTTAAAATAAAACAAAAAGACAAAACATACGTGTTTCATTTATTTGCAGACATTACTAGGGTGAGCAAAATGACCGTCAAACAGACTGCGAATCCAATCCAAACCAAAGGTTTGGTTCGGTTTTCTTGTAATGTGGTTTGGTTCCGGTTTTAAAAAATTAGAAACCGTAATAAATGGTTTGGTTTGTGGATTTACATTGATGGTTCCGGTTCTAAACCGATCCGATCCGTATAGTATTTATTTAGATATATTCTTTATATATTAGATACACAGAACAAATTTTTTTTCCCTAGTCAATTACTAATAATTTCCTAATCTAATGCTTCATTCCACCACTCTATTCATTCACTTCCAAGATTAAACCTCTAAATTTCTATATATGATAACTTATTCCTCTGATTTTAATACACTAAAAATGCAGGGCTTGGACTTAGTCAATTGATTTCCTAATCTTTTTGCTCGTTAACTAATTTTCGAATCCAGTATATTACATTGACCCTATTTCTTCAATGATTACTAGTATTCTATTCTTTTTTAATTGGTTTATGTTTTTAAATTTAACATTATAATTGTTGCTTTTCTTCTTTTCGGGTAAGTTGCTGCTTTTGCTTTTAGTTCTTGTTAATTGCTAGCATTTGGGTTTCAAAATTGTTAGTAATGTTACCTGAATGAGAAAAACGGATGCGGCGCAAATGGAAAGTTTGCGCTGCGCGCATCTCGACCATCCATTTTGAGATTCAACGGCTCTCTCTCTCTCTCTCTCTCTCTCTCTCTCTCTCTTAAATGCATTTCATATAAAACAAAAAAAACTAAACACCGATCCGAGTCGTTGAATATCGGAATGGACAGTCGAAATCCGCACAGTGCAAACCCCCGTTTTGCGCCGCATCCATGAAAAGGTTTATCTCTACTTGAATTCCCTTGTGTTTTGGCTTCAAACCGGAAAACTGAATAAATCTAACAAAACAGAAGCACTAAATATTTGATTTGATTTGGTTTGCAAAATGTCCTAACCTAAATATACGGTTTAGAGCATCCTCATGCGGCTCCCCAAACCATATTTTTGGGTAAACTAGCAAGTGGAAGTGGAAAAAATGGACTGCACCAGGCTCAACAAATGAACTCAACAAAGTAGAATTGTAACAGTAACTTAACAAATAAAATGACTTACTATTCACTCACCTAAAATGTTACAATGACCAAATTAACCCTTTAATGCTCATGTTTAACCAAATTAACCCTTCAGTGCTCATGTTTTACACATTCTGCCCGTTGGTAAATATGGGAGTAAGTAATCTTATGTTTTTCCCGTTTTGTACAGAGAGTTATAATTATATAATGAAAGTTTAATTTGATGTCTAATGAAAGTTTATTTAATGATGAATTCAATTGTATTAGGAAAATTTACGAGCCTGATTCAATGGTTTTGGGTATTAAAAAATTTTTGTTTGGTTGAAAGTAGTTAAATATAAAAAGATCTAGAAAGATATTTGAATAGAAAAGTAAAAGTAGAAAGAAATAATGGTTTAATTTAGTAAAGTTAAAATAGATAGCTTGATTCTGTGAGTTTTAAAAAAAGTAATTTGCTAAAATATAAAAAGTGTTTTTGAGGTTAAATTTGATTCAAAATATTGAGGGCTTGATAAGGATGGTGTAATTAGTTTTAGAGAACATCCAAACCGGACTAATAGTAATACAATAATATAGTACTCCCTCCGTCCCGAATTTCTTGTCCATTTACGGGTATGCGTGTCATTGTTCAATTATTTATATCTTTCAATCTACAATGTTTTTTATAGTTTTAAAAACATTGTTTAATAGTACTCATCGAGAAGTATCAAACAAGATCCATATTGAATATATATAACGTTATACACTAGAAAATATAATCAACTTTTTGAGGAGGTGTGAATGGTGTAAGTGGACAACAAATATTGGACGGAAGGAGTAGTAGAAACTTGCCGAAGTTAATGAGCCCATATGGACAGTTCAAAAAATAAAAAAAGGGGGAAATTCCAAGCCGCTCCCACGTTTGTGGGGCTTCCATCCAAACCATTTTTCTATTTCACTTCTCCATAGGCCTTGCGTGCGCGTGGAGTTACTGTTACACCGTTTGACTTTAATAGCCCAGACACACACACACTCTCTCTCTCTCTCTCTCTCACACACACACACACACACTAATTCACCAACCCACCTGCCTACTTTCTCTCTCTCCTCTCAATTCACCCGCCCACCTGCCTACTTTCTCGCTCTCGTCAATTCACCCGCCCACCTGCCTACTCTCTCTCTCTCTCTCTCTCTCTCTCTCTCTCAGATCGGAAGA